>JAVQJG010180154.1:0-22630 GCA_036024015.1 Craterocephalus amniculus
GTTTTCAAAAGAACCGGGTTCAACCTTGGTTTAAAATCGGGGAGAGCAGCTCCAGTGAACAGAGGAAACCCACAATAAAATTTAACAGTGTTTATTTAAACACCAAGTAAAAATATATCTAAAAAGGTTAAAGTCCCGGGGAGCAAAACCTTAAATAAGTAAAACCAAAACGAGGGATAATCGGCCACGGGTGGAGTCCGGGGTGGCGTCACAGTCCCAGCACTTCGTCGCCGTTGCTCAATTCTCTTCTGGCTGTAAGCCTGCAATACAGAAGAAACTTCCGCCAGCATAATGCTTTCAGAACAGCATAATGCTTTCAGAACAGCATAATGCTTCCAGGCTCAATGTCCTTGGGTGTACTAAGTGTCGGTTCAATACTCACACCAGGCAGAGCTTCCCCACTCTGCCTCTAGCGTACTTCGCATCCGACACCTGTTCTTTAGTCATCTGCAGCGGTTCCGCATTCCTTCCTGATTTGTACGCCAAGCTCCCTTTAGCGTCTCCTGTTCAGGCTCCTGCTTGTTGCCCCAGTCCGTCCCCGTTTGGCTTCCCCCAGTCCCTGCAGCTCGGCCCTTTTAGTTCCAGTTTCCAGCCGGCCTCCTCCCTCTGCGGCCGCCGATTGGCTACAACAGCAACATCCTTCTGCCTTGTTTAATGCACAGGTGCAGGTAATTTGGGTCCATCAGTGGCTAGAAGTAATCAGGCTAAAACCACACCAAAATCCATGCAATAAGAAAAACTAAACAACAAACAAACATGCACAAGTCCTGTCCACTTTTGCCCCGTAACATATATATATATATATATATATATATATATATATATACATCTGTTGGGCAATACTGCATCAGTGCTTTAGCAGTAGTATCAAAGTCCAACTCAAAACACAGTCAATCCTAAATGTAAAACCTGAAGGTTCAGCCTTTAAAACAGCTCCAGGGAATCCAATTTAGTCCCTTTTTACATTCTTAATTGAAGAGTGTTCATTCACTGAAGGAAAAGCTAGAATGCCACTTACTCCAACAAAGATTTATGAGCACATTTGCAGCTATATGTGCATGCATGCAAGAAGGAAATAGGAGGTGCAAAGTACAGTGAGAGCCAGACTGCACGCTCTGGTAAGATTCCCATCACCCCTCTATTTCCCCATGAAGGAGATACTAGTTTGCTGCTGTATTAAGGTTTAAAATTTCTTGGAGGCTATCCCTGTTGGTTGATATGACAAAATCCTCTAAGAAATATCTAAAACACAAAACAATGGAAGAAAACGTAAGAAAATATGCATCTGTATCTATTAAATAACAGCTGTCTGAAAGATTTTTCCACCTCCAAAATTCCCTTGTACCGGTGCCTTGAAAAAACCACTAAAGTCTCATATGAAGGAAAAAGTCCATCTCATTGCTCCTGCTCAGCATCACAATTTGTTAACCCTACAGATGTGTCAGTCTGTCGCATCCTTTGTCAGACTATAGTGAATAGTCTTCTCTCTATTTTGCTCTTATGGATAATGCTTACTTATTCTATATGTATACAAGTGCAAGGAAATTACTATTCTATGGGAGTGTCAGTCACACCTTCAGATGTGTAGGAGAAAGAAAAAAGATCAGAATACCAAGATACCATGAATCTAAATCTCTATTATGGCATCATTTATGAGGATTAGTTATCTAATGACTGAAATCATCAGCCTTCTAGATTTCATAGATCACCCAAAACTATGTAATCATGTGAAATGCCACTCCTACATGAATTATAGTTTTAGAAAGCATCCATCAAGCTTCTTAGAGCATAACATGCCATGGGATGTCATCATTTAAACCTTTCAGGGATTAAATTTGTAAATGAAAGTTCAAATAAACTTTTTTTCATGTAAAGATTTGTTCAGTGTCACCATGTTTCTCTGGATGTATCACCTTTTTAATGGCCTGAAGTACCCAGGAGGTCTGAGGCATCGGAATTGGTTTTTAAATGGTGATGTTGAGTAAGACTAGCATGCAGGATTTTCTTCTTGATTTGAATATTTTCTTTAGCCAACCTAAACCCAAACGTTTGAACCAAAGGATGCCATTACACAACCAGCCCCTGCAGGATGAAGTTGGGAGACTAATCACAATATGTTCAACTTCTTCAGGCCCTCAACAAGTATAACAAAACCATCAAGGAAACATGCACAACAATAAATGAATGTGTTGTTGCAACCTTTTTGAAATTAGCATTTATTCTCAGACATATCTTTATTTCTTATAATAGATGTATTCAATACTTTTCAACATGCTTTATTTTTGTCCTAATCATTGCTTTTGCTTTATGTTCTGAGCCAATCAGGTTTGAGCAGTGCTGAGGGCAAGTGTGGTTTTAGTTTGAATTGTTTGCTTCCTTTTAAAGGACCTGCAACTGATGGATAAGAAGACTACTTTGTTTATTTGTTATCTTATCGTAAAGGTCGAGAATTAAGCACCCTGAAAAAACACATTTCTGTGAACCAATTTAGAGTTTCAGCCTCATACAATTTATGCTTTTCAAGCTTTAAATCCAAAATTTGCTCAGAGTGAGAGTCCTAATCTAGTGCAACAGATTCTGTGACCCAAACTCCAGCTTTAAGCTCTTTATGTCATACAAGCAGCAATAAACTTTTCATTTAGGTTTGGTTGATGTAATATGAGTGGAGATTCAGCAGCTGTATGGTTCAAACACAAATCAATTTCCAATTTTTTTTGTCCTCATTTTTTCATTAAGTCTTTACAGTATTTATGTATGTGTATATTTCAATTTTTATTATGATAAAAGACAGAAAGAAATTGGCTTACACACAAAATATGATGTGAGGCTGGAAATTTTTCTGTTACATTATAGGGATATTTGCAAGTGAAAGTTGCAAATACTTGCACTTTCGCCGTTCTAAAACACCCACCAGATGTTTGATCACTAATCCTGTAATCTTATAGTGGCAACTAGAGCCGAGAATTTTCTAAGAATTCAGATTATGTTTTTACTACTAAACCATCACCTTGAAAGATCAACATGGGGCAGATTAAGAAAAAAACAAAACAATCATTTAACTACTGAAACTCACTATGTATGCAATGAAAAGCGGTTTTTGATTGCTGTTTTAATACAAGGTTAATTACTCAATATATATAAGTCTTATCTTTATAACTCTTATCTTTATATCTATATGTCCTCATTGATGACAATCGGATTTTCTAAAGTTTAATATTCCTTTATAAATTCCCATCATAAGTCAGTTAAAGTTAAATTATTTTGGTCAAAATCATGTCTTCTCTGCTAGTGCCATATAGGATGAAAGAAACAGGTTGTCATGTATACAGTTACTGAACTCCTCTTTAAAGGCAGGCTGCAACACCACAAAAGTGCAGAAAAAGTTGGAGCCTGAGTGGCCTTTAAGGTAGTGTGTGTTTTGTAGAGGAGAGATGAGATGAAGAGCAGAGCTGCAGCTGCGAAGCTTCTTAATTGATTTCACAGGGAGAGGAGCGGGGGTGGGGCACATGCAGAATATGGGGGGGCTTAATTATTAATGACAGAATCTGCAGATAAAACAGAGGGACAGCAAGCCACTTTACATAACAGTGCAGTGGTGCAACAGTGCATCAGTTTTCTTTCGCATTTTTCTCGCTTCATCTTGTTGTCTGTAACGTTTCTTGTCTCTGTTCTTCTGACTGCCGTCTCTCGTCATTTGTGAGAGACTTCACTTCCGTACACCAATGTTCGCGGCAGGATACTTTCTTCGTGTTGCTTTTTATATTACACTTCATCCAGGATGTGCATTTTTTAACACTCTCACATTGTAGGGCCTTGAGGGCCACATCTGCTGCAAGCAAAGATCTGTCAGAGGGAAAAAATAATAATTATCGTTGATTTGTGTAGGTTTGTTCCAGAGGGCCATTGCTCAAAGCGGCTCGGCGATCTCCAGCTGGTCGGTCAACTACCGGCCTCTTACATATACGAAGATCCTCGCAAAGAAGGTGGGCTGCACTCTTGGTGACATGGCTGAGTTGGTGGACTGCCTGCGACGGAAGAGTTTCCGGGAACTAGTGGATCAAGATATTCAGCCTGCACGCTACCACATTGCCTTTGGGCCTGTTGTAGATGGAGACGTGGTCCCAGATGACCCTGAGATTCTCATGCAGCAGGTAGGTTGCATTTCTTAAATTACAATTCTAGGAATAATTCTGTTAAAGAGCTTTATTAACAGTTTTCTCACACTTGTGTAGGAGCACTACCTCAGGAATCCTGCCACGCACTGTTCGGTCATGCCATGCTATGTTGTGTGTTTGTAGGGCGAGTTCCTCAACTATGACATGCTGCTAGGTGTCAACCAAGGAGAAGGCCTGAAGTTTGTGGATGACAGTGAAGGAGAAGATGGAATATCGGCTGCTTCATTTGACTACACTATCTCAAACTTTGTGGACAATCTGTATGGATACCCAGATGGTCAGATCCCACCTATTCTACCTTCAAATTAAATAGCTGATGCTAATATGTATAAACTTTACACCTTTAACCTCGACACAACAAAAAAGCTAAAACAACAGCAAATGCAGTATAGCTAAGGCTAGAGAGTTAGCAGTAAAAACGTACCTGTTGTGAACTGCAAGACAAGCATCAGGGCTAGAAAAGATAATATACCACTGAAGATAAACCCCATTGATATATTTGCCCATAGCTGTGCATGGTAGACTACTATGTTATCTCACTAAGTTAGAGGTAACATGTGCAGAGCGTTTGATGCTAACCTTTCATTTTACACAAGATATTCTTTCTATAGGAATTACATAATTACACGGATCCTTCCTTCTTTCTGAAGCTTGGCCACCTGAGTAGATTTGGTAGAATTATTTTGTTAGGTGACAGTTGGTGACACTATTCAAGGATGAATAATTGATTATAAACCTAGTCATTACAACAGATGTTAGCTTTCTTTGCATTCATGTTATGTTATTGTGCACTTAAAAGCCCTCTGAAAAACTGAAAACATACATACATAAATGCTAGGAGCTGCTGACTGTTGAGGACTCCTCTGTGTTACATTTTATCACCACCACAGAAATCCAACTGGAAATGAACGAATAAAAGAATGAATAAAGTAATAAATGAATCAAACAGATCAATCAATCAAATCAAATTTATTGATAGAGCACATTTCAAAACAACTGCTGTTGGTAGAAGTTCTGTAGCGTTAGCATCTGATGCTAACGTTAGATGGTTTATGTGTTAATACACTTTAAATCGTAAATGTTGCAGCAAAATTTAATGTTTATGCTTTAAATGTTGCAGCTTAAGATAAAAAGTTTTACATTCTGAGAAATGTTCACTGTTTCCCATTCGACTTAAATAACTAGTCTGGATATGAACTTACTATGTTCAAATTCAGTAGAGATTTAGCTTACTTCCTTTCACTCAGTGTTGCAGGTGAACGTATGCATTTCGATTTTATGTCAACGTATACTCACCTATATCCATTTTCTCTTCTGTCAAGGTAAAGATATCCTAAGGGAGACCATAAAATTCATGTACACAGACTGGGCTGACAGGGACAACAGTGACATGCGTAGGAAGACCCTTTTGGCTCTTTTCACGGACCACCAGTGGGTGGCCCCGGCTGTTGCCACTGCCAAGCTGCATGCTGAGTTTCAGTCACCTGTCTACTTCTACACCTTTCACCACCACTGTCAGACCGAGGCAAGACCAGAGTGGGCCGATGCCGCCCATGGAGATGAGATTCCCTATGTGTTCGGGATTCCCATGGTGGGAGCTACTGACCTGTTCCCCTGTAACTTCTCCAAGAATGATGTCATGCTCAGCGCTGTAGTCATGACGTACTGGACCAACTTTGCAAAGACAGGGTAAGTAAAAAGCCAGATTTAATGGCACTGATGCTGTTTTGTAGCCTTTCATGTTGTTCCATAAGCACTGCCTTTTAGGTTTAATTTGTAACACAACAGCAGCTCTGGTGCTCCTCATGTACAATAAGTCTAGTAACAGCTCAGCTAGGCCACTTAACTGGGCTACGTCCTTGTCCCAATATATAAACGTAAAGGAGAATCGATTTATTGACTGAAGTGTGTCCACTACTCCACTACAATAGGTAGTGATATGCCTACTTACAGCTTGTTAGTATTGGTCTTTTTTCCAAGTGACCTAATATATCACAGACAAGAACAACTGACATGCAATTTCACTGGCGGTGTTAAGCAGCAAATTGGACAGGTTTACTGTTTTAGACATTTTCTCAGCAGGGAACACGTTTTTTGCTTGTTTTTTTTTTCTGAACAAAGATCCACACTCATCCTTGTAATCCTGTTATTATTGATCATTCTTATCTTTCTTATACCAGCTACTGTTATTTCTTATAGGTCAAAGCTCTCAGAGAGAACTGTGGAGCATGTGCAGAGTACTAAAGCCAGATTTGGCCTGAACATGTACTTTGAAAATGAAACTATTACAGTAATTCAATATTTATTTAATATCATGTAAACCTGCTTCATTTCGGAATGCTTCAGAGCCCAAATCACAGTCAGTGTGATTACGCAGGTGCATGTGGAAAGATAAAGTTAAAAACACGTGAGATGGATGACTAAAAACTGCAACTGGTGTATTTTATGTGCAGATAAAGATTTGTGGCTCATTCCCAGAAGTCAGAGCAGTTGAAATTTTGATCACCTTATTAAATATTTGTGTGCACCTGCTTATTCATGCAGGTTCCCAATCAGTTAATCATGTGGCAGCAGTGTAATGAATAAAATTTCTACTGATCAGGTCAGGAGGTTCAGCTGTGTCCACTCCAACTGTACTTCTGCACAGTTCTGTCAGTTCTGTCATCATAAATAGATAAAGTACTGTTTTATTTTAACGCCAAAGTCATCGAAGAGGGAAAGACAGTAAAAGAAATAAAGCAAAATAATTAAAAAGGTTTTATTTAAAAGACCCGCATAAATTCCTCCCTGGATTTTAATCCCTTCTTTTGAAATAATGCGGGACATTGTTCTGCAGATTAAAATGATTGATTCCTCCCTTCAGCACGTTGCTTTCAGGCACACCGGAGTTCCATCTCTGCATCTGTTTCTGCAAACTGGCTGAAAAATATAGTTAGTGGGGAGCGATTTTGCACGGAAGTGAATATTCTACATATTCTTTTCGGATTCGTACATAGTGTAATAGAAAAACTTTTTTTCTTTTTTTATCAATAAGATGAAGTCAAATGAAGTCTTCTAAAGAAAAGCTTTTAAAATTGTAAGGCAGAAGTGAAGTGACTACTTTTTTTCATCAAAACAAAAGACACCCTCCAAAACCAGACAAGCAACACTTGTCTCTGTCTGCAGCCAGCTAATAAAGAACTCCTTTCTTTTTTTCAGGGACCCTAACTTGCCCGTACCTCAGGATACCACTTTCATCCACACCAAGCCCAATCGTTTCGAAGAGGTTATCTGGACCAAATTCAGCTCCAAAGACAAGCAGTACTTGCATATTGGCCTAAAGCCTCGTGTCAGAGACAACTACCGTGCCAACAAGGTGGCCTTTTGGCTAGAGCTCGTGCCACATCTCCACAGCCTACATGAAAAAATCATCAGTTCCATCACCACTCGACTGCCGCCTGGCGGCCCCAGCCGCCGGAAGGTCCCGCATCCTGGCACCCGCCCCACACGACACCCAGTGATCTCAACCTATCCACCAGACCCTGAGCCCGACGGTTCGGAGAGACCCCGCTATTCTCCCTTCCCTGATGAGACGCGGGACTACTCCACCGAGCTGAGTGTGACGGTAGCTGTCGGTGCTTCGCTCCTTTTTCTGAACGTGCTGGCCTTTGCCGCGCTATACTACAAACGGGATAAGCGCCATGAACTCATGCAGAGGCGACACCGCCGGCTCTCCCCGCAACGCGGCACAACCATGGGCATGGGCGTGGGCATGGGAGTCGTAGGGGCCCCACCGCACAATGACCTAGCGCTGAGTCAGGAGGAGGAGCTGATGTCACTGCAAATGAAGCAGCAGAGGGTGGAGCTGGAGCACGGGACGCCCCTTCCATCCCGCGGTGTTCATGGCGACCTGGAACCCCTGCGGCCTCCGGTGTGTCCGCCTGACTACACCCTGGCCCTGCGGCGGGCACCGGAGGATGTGCCACTGATGACAGCTAATACCATCACAATGATCCCAAGCACCATCAGCAGCATGCAGCCCCTCCACCCCTTTAATACTTACCCCCCTGTCCCAGCCCCTTCTACTACACCCGTTCCCAGCCACAGCAACAATGCCCTGCCGCACCAACACTCCACCACCCGTGTATAGGACCAGGCACAAAGCTCTGCTACCCCTCTCTCGGTTCACAGAGACGCACCACACAAACTCTTCCATTCAAACTCCACCATCATCGCCCTTTATTCTTCTCTATATTATAGTCTTCTTTCTCATGAAGCCCTTAACTAAAGCTGCAGTTTGTAAGATTGGGAGCAGTGAAATACCTCTAAAACTGGAATCATAGCTCAATGGGGACTGGATTGAAAAGCTAACGCGTCATCCTGGGCACATTCTCCTTTTTCCCCCTCAGAGTATTTGGTGCTTGCGAAAGTCACTGAAACGTGCAGCTGTAGCTCCCTCAAAGAGGTGTCATAATCAGTCAGACATCTAATGTGTAGCTCTTTTGGCGCAGGTGGGGGTTTTTGTTGTGTCAATGTAAAACTATGTTTAACAAAGACTACAAATATACATTTCTGTTCATTTAGTGAAAAGATGATACAGTAGCAAGTAGCTTTGTACGAGGCAGCATATGTCCCAACAAGCTGTCATAACGCACTGATTTGTTGAAACTTACAAATTGCAGCTTTAAAGCCCCAATCTGGAAGTGAAATTTAGCACCCCGTGTTGAGCACTGTGCCTCAACAGCTGTATCTGCAGTGTGAAGTTGAAGATTATTGTTTTGTGAGAAATGTTATTGACAGGTCCGGGAATACTATTTGACAGCAATCTTTAACTAGATCCGGTTTTAAAACGTGATTCATTTCCTCTATTTTGAACCTGTTTTCACTTACGACAACTTAAAAAGCTTCTTTTTTTTCTTGGATTTTTTGTTTCTGTGCATTTTTTGCTGATGTATTTTTTTTTAGATTTCCAGATTAGGGCTTCAACTGTTGGGCTGTACAGGAAATGACTGAATCCCATTCAGAGTGTAGGATGCAGCCTGAAATCCAAGCTGCCCATTAGAACCCGCTGCATCTGCTCCTCACAGGCTCTAATCATGTCCATTACTGTATTTGTTTCCTCGTTCATTATCTCTCTGTCTATATCGTCCATCTCAGCTCATTTAACTGCTTTTCTCTTTCTCCTGCCTCACCCTCTGTTCTCACTCTGCATCTGCCCTTGTAGCTCTTTTTATTAAACCATTGACATAATCCATTATCCTCCTTCTCGCAATCACTTCTAGACTCTTTTTTCCTTTTGGAGTCTTTTATACAAAAACACAAATGTAAATGATGTATTATTAATAAATTGTAAGGATATGAATGAAAAAAAAAAAGATATTCTGATATCTCGTTTTTACCAGCATTCTTGGTGCCAAGTACTGTGATGAAGTTCCTCTTTCGCTGGCGTCCAGTGGACGGCCCGCCGAGGTCCGTCCTAACTGTATCTTACAAAGGAGTTTCCATCAGAAAAAGTGCCAACCCTTTCATCTTTTTTTTTTTGACCACACACATTTTTTTTTATTATTACACTCAATGTTGCACTGTGGCTGGTCTCTTCTTCAAAAGGAAATCAGATTCAATATACCCTCATTTAAAAAAGAAAATATATAACGTTTAATTAACTGCTTTGCTGTGTGGGATAGTTGCATGATATTTTTCTTTTGCTTAAAGTGTGTGGACAGATGAAATCACTTTGATGATTTGCCTTGTTCTTCATTGTTTTTAGTTTTTATTTTGTAATTATTTTCTTTGTTTCTCTGTTATATCAGCTGCACTTTGTGGTACTTCAGAAATTATTAAAGTATTAAGAGATGAATATTGTGTAAAACTATGATTATAACAAAGAGAGTAAATATTTCCTTTATTTTTTTTCATTTCCTAACACTGAGGCTGTGCCGCAAAACTATAAGAGACTATGAAAGCCTTTTTAACCCCCCGCCCCCCCTCACCCCCCACAGGCCCTCTTTTTGCTTCTTGCTGTCTTTTTCTTTATCTTTTGCAACTGTCAAGTTTGCACAGTCACTGTCTCTCAAACTTACCTGAAGACAGCACTTTTTAAGTTACAAAAAATAAGAGAGAGAGAGAGAGGAAGGACTACATGAAAAATCAAAATATGGTTTTTGTCTGTGACTGACATGAACCACATGCATCAAGTGTTTGAGGACTGCCTGACAGTTATCTTTTCGTCCGCTCTTTTGTTGTCTCATGATTCTCGCTTCTGCACTGCGAGAGAAAGGAAAAGATATATTTATGATCAAAAGATAAGAGAGCTTTTTATGCGCGTGTCACAACTTTGGCGCAGTTGTACACAGAGACGGGTAGTACTCTGGACAATAATGAAAAAGAAAAAAAAAGTGTGACATTAAAACAACACTGGATAAGCAGTGATTCAGTGGTGATGAGGAAATGTGACATGTCAATGCTCAAAGGATGCATTCTAAAAACCCGATGTAACGGACATTACTCACACACTATATACAATGAATTGCTGGCGAGGATTAATTCCTCCTCCTTGCAACGTCCTGCATCCTGTGTGCTCAGGATAACGACACTCTGGAGTCAGACTGCCATCTCTCACACTGGACTGGAGTGAGCTGCGAGGACAAAACCAACACAGAAAACAAACTGTACATTTTTTAAGTGTAAGAGAAACAAACTGGAATTTGTAAATATTATGTTTGTCGTTTGGTTTGAGTGACTGGCCGGAACTTTTCTTTGTGACAACAGGTGCAAGCTAAGATGCCATACATGGTTTTGGCACTCGTGCGTGTAGTCTGTCTCCATTATTTTCCTGACCTTAAAAATCAAATCCCAAAAAGGTTATGGGCACATAATGACATCCATTAACATACACGAATGGATTTTAAAAAAGAAAAAAAAGATAAATCACCGCATGGTTGAGGTAAACATAAACACAAAAGAAAAGGAATGCTTCTGGCTCAGGGTAGCCCAGATATTGTGACGTATGTACTCTTAACCACATATATGGTTATATAAAATATATCGTGCACACTTGGCACAATATCCAATCAATCTTGAAGGCAGCTTTTAAATTAAATTTATTTCATTGGTGAAAAAGAAAAGCTGCAGAGAACAGACGAGGGATCGTGTAATAGCAGGAATGTGAAAAACAAGCAAGAGAAAATGCTACATATGTGGTCACAAATCAACCAATTTTGCCTATAATGCTGTTGGACTTAAATGTTATTGTCTCACACCATCTTGAGTATTATCATACAGTGGACCCTGTGACTGGGAGGTTGTAGAACCCTTTGTCATTTTTTGTTCTTGTTTCAGACACCAATCATGGTGTTGTTTTTTTTTTTTTTTGTCTGCAAATTCTGTTTATGAGATTATTGACCCAGTTGTTTGATATATTTCAATTGCCCTTGCTTTTTCAAAGCAGCATTATTAAATGCTTTTTATTTTTCTCTCTCTCTTTTGGAGAAAAGGGTTTGGACCAGCCAACAGAAAATGGAAGCACACTCACTAAGTTTACACTACAGTTTAGATGTTGGCTTATGGTAATGGGAGGGAAGCGTTACACAGATCAAAATATTGTCTTCTTATAACATTTAATGCAGGAATGGTGATATGAAGGCTTGCACCTGTTTGTCTGTTTCATTTATTCAAATTCAGTAATCCGCTTGAGGCGCAAGATACTGTGAGACAGCATAATGACAGAAGGGGTTGAAAGAGTTCAAGTTAATATTTCTATTTCAAATAGAGGCTATTACACACTGTATGTTGTGTATCTGAACTGGAAAACATTAAAAGATATTCTTAAACAAATGTTTTGCAATCATTTCTGACACTACCAAAGATGTGTTAAAGCTGTACATAATTAATCGTCCACTGGGCAGGGGTCAGATGGAGTCACAGGATCATAAAAAACTACGAGGCTAACCAGAAATTACATAGCTGATGGCCAAAGGTATGCAAGAAATTACTAATTTACCCGATCAGGAGAAACAGAAAAATACTCACTTAATTTAACTTTTATTGCCCAAATGTTTACTGTATTGGAATACTGAATATATCTATGGTCTGGTCTCGTGTCAGTCAAGACTGACTGTATGGTCAAGACACAAGTCTTAGCACAATGATGCTAGCTTAGATGCTAGCATCATTGTGCTGAAAGCTGCTTTCATCAGAAATTCTGAATAAGTGTTACTTTGAAAAGAGCTGACATCAGTCAACCTTTAAAAGAATATCCCAACCCCTATGAGATCCTAGCATCTTAAGTTCCTTTATCTGAATTTTAGATGAACTATAGCCTGGAAAACAGATGATGACAGGAAAAGCGATGCAAATGCCCCCAAGTGAGCACAAATCATAGATTTGCTCCATCCCTGTGGACAGTTTGATGTTGATCTACCTGCATTTATAAAGTTTTAGATAATCGCAATTTAAAATTTTTGTTAATCCACCTTTCTACCACTGAAAACTGGCACGAGCAAAGGTTTCATCAAAGATTTACAGCTCTAGTTCCTCAATTTCATCAGATATTTTGTTACAAGCAGATTCTTAAAAGTTGTCATCTGACAAAGTAATGACAAAATTGATGGACAGCCCTACCCTAACCATCCCTTAAAATAGTTCACCCGGCTTAATTGCAGCACGGCTTTCTGGCCATTGCAAGATTTTTGGGACACCGGAATTATTATCTTATTACTTACCTTATTCTAATAAATCAATAGCAATGAATAAAAAAAAGTTTGGTTTTTTTTGCATAGTTTGATATTAGGTTTGTGTTGTACTTCTACTCGATGAGAACAGATTTTCTGCTTTTTTTTAATCAAATAAAGAAGTAGTATGACTTTCAGTAATTTTCAAATCCTTGTATAAAAGTAACAATGTTGTAATAAAAAAAAATGTCTGTAATCAGTCCGTTTAGCTGCTATGAAGTCCAGACACACACAGTGAGCTTTAATTGTCATCCCATTTATCCTATTCAATGACTTTCATTTTAAAGCCTAAAATAACTTGGCAGTACCAGTTTTATGAGGAGGATCATCCTCCGATCTGTGTTTACTCAGCTGTTGCGCAAAATAAATTATTATTACACCAAATATTCTGAACCACACTGATGCATTTTTCCCAATGTATTCAAGCCTCAGTGTATGAAATAATGTCATACATTCTTCATTACAGATATTTCTTTGTGCTACTGGGATAAGCATCAACACAACTCATCAGATTGCAGGTATTTATTTACCTTGGCAACACAACAAATAGAGATCATTTATGGGCACAATTAGTCTTATAATTGTGTGCTTGTAATTGCTTATCTGATACTCCTAAGCTTTCCTTTAGGTTTACAACAACAAAACGCTAGGTCTAATAGAATGTATCATGAATCAATCACAGCTGATTAAATCGCTGATACACACAGTTTTGTCACTGAACCTCTCTTATTTAATGCTGCAGCGAATTTCTCACTGAAGTTCAACCTCAAACATTGCTTTTCCTGTCCGGTACTAGATGGCAGTGTGAAAGAGCCTGCACTAAAAAAAGCAGCCATGGCAAATTGCTACTTCTATGGAAGAGCCTTCCATTTTTGAATAACCCCAAGCTCAGAGAGATCTCCAAGATAAAAACACGAGTGAGATTATTTACCATCAGAAAATTTCCCTTCATTGGATAGCCAAAGATCCTTTTGTTGTTTTTTTTCTCTTTAATGATAATATTTTGACGATACTGTACATTTATAAGGGTTCTAGATTTCTGTTAAAAGTCGAATCCAATTTTTACAACTAGCCAAACATTAAAACTCACATATGTTGGAGAGTATAATGAGGGGAAGCTTTTTCTAATCTCATCACAGTTTCCACCAACATTTTACAAGAAAATATCAAATGGGCTCAGGGCCCTCAGCTTTAGCAAATGGGGTTGGTCTGTCTCTTATTATTATTTTCCAACTCTGTTCTGTTCCTGTGGGGGGAAAAAACATCTTATCTGTAAAAATGCTTGAGTTTAAGGAGCACAGACACATTTAAGGTTGGTAAATTGGGTTATTTTATTAAGTGAGTCAACTCTTGTGGTCTCCCAAGCAAACATTAGCCTGTTACAATCTCTCGCTAAATAAAGTTGGTGCCCTGCAAGTCAAATCAAAATCAAATCAAAATGCGAAAAATATGTGACGCAAGCATTTTTTTTACCTTTTTATTATAAGTAGTTGACTGAAAATTTGAATTTTCATTAGGTGTACTAAAACAAATTTTATGACCAAAACTGGAAGAGCTTTCAGATAGTGTGCTGCAGGTAAAGAGGAAGGGGTGAGGGAGAGATGCAGTTGTCATAAAAGATCTGGAGGTTCTGATCCACATCCATGTTATTTTTCAAAAAGATTTCGAGCTCCTGCACAGGCATCTCATGAACGCTGTTACCCTCTTTGGCGTTCTTGGCCAAAGCAGCATGGGATGGGAAGCGGATGCGCACGTCGTGGGGCGCGTTGCGGTCATAGTCCGTGCAGCAGTAAGCGGACCACACATCCTCTGGTATGGCAACGCGGTCCTGGTTGTTGCGACGGATCATGTTACCCCTGGTGGTCACTCCGGTGACGATGAAAGCCGTGCCGCGGCAGAAGTTGTTGAGGCGCACCCGGATCCGTTCCTCGTACTCGCGCCAAGGCCCGATGTTGAACTCGCGTATCTCCGGGACCACGTTGGTCAGGGTGTAGGTGGCAGCCCGGTCGTGTGGGGTGGACTGGTGTTGGTCTGGGTTCAGGTGCCCTCGCTCATAAAGAACCACGTCCGAGTAGTCATCTAACACTGCCTGGCTGTCCTCAAACTTCATATGGAGGTAGCCAGTGGGGAAGGGCAACATATTCCCATTTCCATCAAGCTCTGCCAGCTGAGAAGACATGGAAAATAATGCATTTACTCATTTTTGGAAAGGATGTGATATGTTGTAGATCATCAGTAGAGCTTAGAGGCAACTGGACATTTGAAAGTTGAAATGTCTCAAAGAACCAAACATTCACAAGTCTTAAAGCTGATAAATAAAAAAAAATATTGGTATTGTTTGTGGACTTTCTGGCTACATCATCTTTTACCTCCTCTTTTCTTATTCCTACAAGACACATCCTACTAATTTAAACTTCTCTGCTTCTTTTTAGTACAGCTTAAACCCTTCTGAAATCTAGCACCGCTGAAAATCAAAAGAAATGAGTGAAAAAAAGCCTCTGACCTGTGGTTCATACATCCAAGGATAGTCAACACGTCTGTCTCCCTCAGTTTTCTTGAAGGTGTAAGCTGAGTAAACGGGTATACGCTTTTGGGGATCGTACAGGGTAACATAGCGAGGTTTGTCTGCGTATCGCTGGCAAATCTTCTTGAGTTTGGTGCCAATGATCCCTCGCGGTGGAGTCCCCATATACAAGGAGTCCTTGCATCTCTCAACATGATTGAAATCTTGAACAACAGTTGCCAAAGTAAAATATTGAGTGGTAAAAGCAAAAACTAAAATAGGGAGCATCTTCATGGTGGCAGTGTGTCCTCAAAGTCAGCAACTGTGTCTCATGGAAAACTATGACAGGAGAGTCAGCTAGGATCTAATTGTCATATAGCTGATATGCAAAACTTAAAGTTGAGCTAGAAGGCAGGCCTCCAAGTGTGCATGTCTTTGGGAGTATATCTTTGCAACCTGAAAGTTATTACCCTCTTATAAATACAAAATGAATATTCTCAGATAATTCTGACTTATTGTGATCAGCCCAGGTGTGTTTTATAAGTGGCTGAGCTGGTAGCTGGAGAGGTTTTCCTCATGAGTTCTCAATCAAACCTTTGCGTCAAACCTCTGAAAAATACAAATGTATTGTTTTGTTTTTTAAGCAACACTGCTATAACTGTTTACTCCCACGGAAGTCTAAATTCTGCTGCGTGACTGAGACTCTTCACATTATAAAAGGACATTCAGAAATGCCCTGCATGTGTGATTGTAAAATGCAAAACTGTACAATCTGTCTCAGTGGTGAACAAAAGGCCCACAGTGACCAGAGTAGCTAAAAGATATGCTACAGTGTGAATAGTGGATAAGCCAGTAGGTAAAGGAGAGATAGAAATGCATGACTTGTGACCGTCTGTGTGCACTTTGACACGTCATGCGTAGCTGTCCTCTCGAGGCTGGTGCTGTTAGAATAAAGGAACACGGTAAGAGAGTACCAGAAAGAGTTAATCTCAGATTATAAAATAAATATGTAGTTGGAAATGATCTGAGATAACAAGCTTTTCTGAGCTTTTGTGCAAGTAAGTTTCATTTAGAGCTGGGGAGCCAGTTGAGAGTTTCGGGATTATTTGTGCAACAAACAAGAAAGAAAAAAATGCATAAACCCTAAAGGTATTTCAATGATTTAAAATATATTCATGACCACAAAGAAACAAATCACGTCAGTTGATGGTGGAGTAACTTCATTTGCTATGAAGTACAATTTAACCAAAATCCACCTGAAGACTTCCTGTGTATCTTCTTCTTTTCAGAGCTTTTAGTCCTCTGCCTGTCAATGCAACTATCCAAACTGCATTTAAAGAAAATAAATCTCTTTCCCTGATCATCTACAAATATTTGATGCACTGGGCTAAGTGCAGTTCTCTCTCTGGCACTCTATTAAAGTCATCATCAGAATTTTGCAATGTGAGGATCTCTGCTTTATTTGAGCAATCAAACCAGTAAATCAGAGGGATAATTACACACAAAGTTCAGAAAAAGTTCAGAAATGACAATCAGGTTATAAACAAGAGTGTCTGAAAAAAGAGAGGGAAAAGTTAAAGCATTTAAATGAAAGTACAGACGATCTGAATTGTAAAATGCAAAGGACAAAGGAGCTCAGATATCAATGAGTGGAGTGTCTGGTGCTCTGCTATACTGCCCTCTATTAAAGTTAGCCTTATGCAAATGTAAACTGTCAGATTAGCTCTAGCTACAATTCCTCACTGCCCTAAGAAGTCAATTTGAGTGACTGAGTGTTGTTGGGAGCAGCTTGCCTCTTCTGATCTAATCTTGAGTTATGGCAATCATAAGTTATGTAGCCGGGGCTGATGATGCAGTTATGTGAATAGACATTTTTCAGCTGTCAGCATTTTTACCAATTAGAATTATGAATTCAGACCAAGTATAGACCCGGCTCAACGGTCTGTTGCTGAACTTCAGTAGAGAGTAGAGGTGGGGGGGTGGGGGGGGGGGCTTCTGTATAGAATGATAGGAGTGCCACAAAAAAAAAAAAAATCTAAAGAAGAATGAGAAAATAAATGAGGAAATATAAAGGCAAACATAAAATGAATAAAAAGCATTATTTTTGAACTTTTTTAATCTGGATGTTTATCAATGTTACAGCAAAAAGAAGCAGTTTAACATATGCTGTCAAGTGTTTTTGCTTCTTGCATCCTCCCTAAGTCTATAGGTAGCCCAGAGTATGGAAATGTTTGACTTTGCTGTTTAAAATGCATGACGTAAGGAGATAAAAGTTTTTTCCTGCAGGGCTGGGGAATATACTGAGATATTCAAATATATTAATACCTTTCACAGTCAATATAGAAAGAGTGAATATTGTTTTCAACCAGATTGTTCTGAGTTAGAAGTGTCTTTTCTCTTTGCATTTTCAACATTTTGCTATGGCCATTGATAATTATTTCACATTGATTTGGTCGCCTTCAATCAAACTGTTTTCATGCACATAAGCTACTAAAAGGGGATTTAGCTCTCAAGGCTGCTAATCAGAACTATCACTTTAGTTATTTGACTAAATAAATTATATTAAATATACATGTTATTTGGTGGCTCAGGGGGAAAAAAAGTCTTAATTTGAAATTTGGTTCATATTGCCCAGCCCTAGTCAATAGTACTGGCAAGAGTTTAAAACTACTTTCACCCTTGCTCCTATCATTACATATTTCTGCTCTTTTTAAACTTAATGTTAATTTTCTGTTATAAAATCCAGCAGTTGATCTTGACTGTCTATGCAGAAGGTTTGAGTTTGCTTCATAGTCATAAGTGTAAATGATAAAGTCTAGGGAAGATATTGGGATTTCGATGATCGAAGATCATGTACATTGCTGTAAAACTGCTCTGAGCCAAAATAGCCTGGCAATTTGCCTGAGCGAAGGTCTGTCTGTTAATATATGTCAAGTAAATGTATGCAAGTCAGAGTAATTTTCATACAAGGTCTCGAAGCATTTCAATGTGTCTCAACCCCTTCCTGCTCCTGAATGTCCCTTACATTACAAACATAGATAAGATCCTTCTATAGCTTCACTATAGTTAAACTGGTTTTAGAAAAAGTAGTCCATCCAACCATCCATTCATTTTCTGTACCGCTTAATCCAATTGGGTCGCGGATTAAGTAAAATTGACTTGCTAAAATTCTCCCTTGAACAGAACATGTTTGCATCTGACACAAAAAATATGAGCATAGGTAACTTGGGACACAGTTGCACCAGGATAGTCTGTGGGATTGAGAAACAAGTATTTTATTTTTTTTTTTTTTCAAAGAAAAACAACAGAGAAGCAAACTGCCTGAAATTACATGGACCAACACGCTAGCCTAAAAGGAAAAGTATAGAAGCCAAAGTATGAGACAGAAAAATGTGCGTGTGAAGACCTTAATCTTGTTCTCAGTCATCAAATCTATCTAAATATTCAACTAAAGGCTTCAAGGAGAATAAGGATGGAAGTCAGGGCAGAGTAAATGAGCTAAACAGCACTATCACCCTCCACTCTGCCACTCTGCAGAATAGTCATGGACGTTAACGCAGCCTCATCTCCTTCCACATCAGAACATATTGAGAGCTCCACTGCCTCCACCTCCAGCCTGTCTGTCTCCTGCAGTCAGGTGAAGAAGCAACGGGAGAAACTGAAGCAGAACAAAAGGTTTTACATTCTACAATAAATGTCAAGCTCGAATGGTTTTAAAAAGCAGTTCTCAGTAAGGGTGATATTCCCTGAAACTACCACTGACCAAGAAGAAAGAAAACAAAAGGAAGAAGAGGCCAGGACTGAAAACGGTCCATTCACTGCAGGGAAAAAGTGGAAGTGTGGACAGAAAAAGACACTATGAGGGGAAAGTTCACCAAAAGTCATGGGGGAGACTCCCCAAACATCTGGAAGAAGGTCCTCTGGTCGGTGGACACTACAAATAACCTTTCTGGACATGATGGAACGAACCCAACCCTCACCCACAGTGAAGCATGATGGCGGCAGCATCATGATGTGGGGACGCTCTCCGTCAGCAGGGAAACTGGTCAGAGCTGAGGGGGTGTTGGATGGAGCTAATTCCATGGAAATTCTGTTGGAAAGCCAGAGCTTTTGGACTGGGAGGATGGCTTTTCTTCCAGGAATGCAATGACCCTCATCATCCCGATGAAGAAACACTGACTGCTTCAGATGAGCTGGAATGACCGAGGCAGAGTCCAGACCTCAGTCCAAATGAGAATCAGTTGCAGGACTTAAAGATGGCTGAGCACCAGCAGAATCCATCCAGCTTTAAGAAGCAATCCCAGTGCTGGATGATCTGAGATCGTAGAGATGTTCCCTAAGAGACTGCACCTGGGATTTCTGCAGAAGGTGGAAATGATTGTTTGCTTCCAAATGAAAAATGTCTGGTCTCTTGCAGGTTGTGCCTTTGTTGTGTAAATGATAAATTGACTTAACTGAGAATTGAATATGAATTATTCAGCTTTCCGAGCTTGGAATATGAATTTCCCTGGAACTTCGATCACTTCCAGAGGAAAGTAATTATTTCCAGGTGATGTTTGATTCCACTGAGCATGTTTTCATGCTGCTGAGTGAGAACTGAGAGTACAGAGAGTCAGCAGAGCGGCGCAGCCCAGACTTTCTTTATAAAACTCCTCTAAAAATCGGTGGAACCTGGAAGATCTCGGAGATATTGCCTGATTGATTTTGGATCAGAGACGGTCAGGAGGCATTAATTCTTCATATCTCCTCGAACTTATCGTCACTGTGAAGCCACAAACAGCGGCCTGTTCATTTAGAGATGAAGTTAGAACAAGGGAGGTGCTTTGTGTCTCTCTGGTTTGGATGTTTTACACTCATCCATGAAGCGTACGGATGAACTGGTTAAAACTGCGACTTTTAACAGCTTAAACATCACGTGATGATTGATGAGCTGTGCTGTGCTGCGTTCAGGGGCAGAGCAGGTTCTGCTGCTGGCACGACGAACGGACCTGAGGAGGATCTCTCTTGATCTGCCGGACTTCACCGACGTAGTGCTGCAGGTTAAAACTTACACACACGCACACACACATACACACACACACACACACACACACCAAGCTTCTGGTGTCTTGTGGTCAGTCTTGTTTTCATCAGCGTCTCCGCTCCTACAGGTTGACAACATCCGCCACGCCATCGCTATCGACTATGACCCGGTTGAAGGTTACGTCTACTGGACAGATGATGAGGTTCGGGCCATCCGCCGGTCACGCATCGATGGCAGCAACGCCATGATGCTGGTTACCACGGAGATCAATCACCCAGATGGCATCGCTGTTGACTGGGTGGCCAGGAACCTTTACTGGACCGACACCGGCACAGATCGGATCGAGGCACGGATTCCGGTCTGCGGTATTCCAGGGTAAACAACACCATTTGGGCTCTGTTGCTGATGTGTTGTGCTTTAACAGGTCACCAGGCTCAACGGAACGTTTAGGAAAATTCTGATTTCGGAGAACCTGGTTGAGCCTCGAGCCATCGTTCTGGATCCGGTGAACGGGTAAGTCCTGCAGGATCCTTTCCTGGGAATGCTGGTCCTGACATGTTTCAGATTGAGATTCCATCTCTCATTGTGTTTTCCTCTCTCAGGTACATGTACTGGACGGACTGGGGTGAAAATCCAAAGATCGAGCGAGCCAACCTTGATGGAACAGACCGGGTGGTCCTCCTCAACAGTTCCCTCGGCTGGCCCAATGGACTCGCCATCGACTACGCTGCAGGAAAACTCTACTGGGGAGACGCTAAAACCGACAAGATAGAGGTATGGATTACAGAACGTGGTTCTTTATGTTGCTTTATAGTCTGCGGGGCCGGGTTCAGGTTCTGGACTGCAGTCAGGTCTCTTTATTCCAGTCTGACGAGGTGATAAACAGCAGCGAGTCTCCTTGTAGACTGAATCTGAGTTTATCAGTGATCAAACGTAGAGCTTAGGTTGCTCAGATGATGGTCTGATTCCAGATAAAAGGACAGCTGTGGAGATGATGGTTTCACCATGTTTTCAGTGTCCATCAGTGCTTTATTTGCTGTTGTCACTGGTTCCATAAAGTTAAAGGAGATGCTCAGTTCATTGTTTGTTTGTAGATGTTGTAATTGAAGAAATGTCAATAATTATGTAGTAACCACCCCCTACAGTTAGCACAGTTAGTCTACAGTTAGCATAGTTAGCCTACAGTTAACACAGAGAGCCATTAGCACAGTTAGCAAAATTTCCAAGTGAATAGATCTTGTTTATCTAAGCTAATTGCTGATTCTCAGTCTAATTAATTTTCTCTCCATGTCCGCATCATTTCATTCTGTAATTCATCAGATCCACATTAGTCCGTTCAGTTGTCAAAAAGAGTCAAGAACATAGTTGAATACCATATATGAATCTGGGAACATTTGAAACACTGATTACTTAACTGATATAGGACTTTCACACATCTCAGATGACCAAACAGTGTGTTTAGTTGCCCGACAGGCGCTGTTGTCCATGACAGTGTAAGTGAAGAAGTGTAAGTTGAAAAACTCCAGCTTTATTTACAGCACTGTGGGCTGCAAATACATTTTATTGTTTTGTTTATGCATTTATATTCCACTATATTCTGCTGTATGTATTTTCTTTTTACTCTGATGTGTGGAAGTTACAAAATGTGTATGAATGGTTACAGTGCGAGTGCAATGTGGGATGTCCAATAATGGAGGCTGCTCTTACTGTAAAATCCTTTTTTTTCCCCTTTTTCAGTTTTATACATAATTATATTCTGTTAGCTAGAGTAAAACGAGTCTAGTAACCATTATCAATGAAGGAATGGGCTCACACTGAGAAAACATTTTC
This sequence comes from Craterocephalus amniculus, assembly GCA_036024015.1. NCBI lineage: Eukaryota > Metazoa > Chordata > Actinopteri > Atheriniformes > Atherinidae > Craterocephalus > Craterocephalus amniculus. The sequence goes on from JAVQJG010180154.1 coordinate 22,240, forward strand.
ACCTGCAGTGCTTACATAATACCAAAGGGACAATGCATTTTGGAGGCACTGGCCATTTCTATGAGAAAGGAATTTTGTTCTGACATTAATGAACAGTTTTGGGAGAGAGACAAACATTTGTTGTGCTGAACCATCAGGTTATTGTTGTAAAAGTGCCAAGAGTGATGAGAACATCCAATCGGTTTCAAGAAGTGAGACAAAGTAGCTGAGAAGGTGTAACGGCCTGGGTGACTCGGACTCGAAAAAGAAGCCAAAACTGGGACTGAAAGGTTAAGTTTTATTTTAACAAACTGGAAAGTTCAGATCCTGGTTCTCTGAGAGGCAGTCCAAGAGATCAAGTAGATCCAGGATAGAATCCAAAACAGCAAACGAGGGGCTAGACAAAAGACCA
>JAVQJG010180170.1:0-55005 GCA_036024015.1 Craterocephalus amniculus
GTCTCAGATGTCAAGCACCTTCTGATCCCCCCCCCCCTTCTCACACACAGACACTCCAGGAGGCAGTGTTTGTCATTTATCTGCCCCTTCATCACTCCATCCATCCATCAGGCTGCGGGACAATGGCTCATGGCTGCGTGGGACAGTTAGACTGCCATGGAGAGGCCGGGGCCCAGGCAGGAATCTGATCCCTTACACAAATCAACGAGCTCATTAGACGCAGGTTCAGACACCTTCCCGTGTTTTTGAATCACTCCTGTTGCTAAACAGGGCAGCCGCTAGTCATCCTCTCAGAAAACCGCTGGAACTCCAGCTGTTATGCAACTAGAGCTCTTAAATGATTCCACAGACAGACTTTTCAGAGAAAACCTGGGAGTAAAAACTCCTTTCACGCCTTGTGGGAAGCCCCGACCCTCTCACATGTGTGTGGGGAAGCATCTCTGCATATGTGAGCCTGCGGGATAGTTTTCTCACTGTGTCAGCTTCTGAGGCTGCAGCCTGGGGACGGCTCTTCAGCTGCATGCTGGTGTAACACAGTAATATGACACTAAAGCTTTAAAGGAGCAGCAGCGCTATTGCAGATGTGTTAAAAGAGTTCAGCAACACCCTTATCTGACGCTATGATCTCTGGATGGAGATGAAGAACCTTCCAGCACTCTTTGGCTTGAGGGAAAGCATGCATAGGAGCATGCATGCTCATGTAGGCAGCAGCATCTCAGCAGCTGATAAGATCCAACTCATTACAATATGCAAACGGCAGGAAAACATGAAAGGAAACCGGTGAGTTACTGAACCATGTAGCAGAGTTTGTCTGCTTCTGCTCTGAAGTGAATATTTGTGGCCTTCAGGGAAAAGTTCTCCAGGCTTTATGAAGGACTTGCCAAAGATCTTCTTTGGATGTTTCTGTCCAGATGATCTCATGCTGCTTCAGTCATGTGGAGGTTTCGGGTTCTGGGGAGGATCCGTCCCTCACCACACCTGTTCCACTCATCTTCAGTCCAGTTCTTGTGACATGGGGCCTTTTCTCCACACTTTCTGGCCATGTTTCCATGGAGACCATTTCTGATGAGGCTTCAGCCAGCTAAATGGATCAGCTGAAGGTCCAGGTGCATCTCTCAGGTTCTGTCTGAGCTCTTTGCTTCATTTCAGATCCTGCTGATCTGCTCTTTATTTGCTATTTTTACTAAAGAAATGAAAACGAATGCTGCGGCTGTCTGATAGTAACATCCAATCAGAAACTGGCTCTTTTCTAAGTTGTCTCTTATGTGTCAACACAACACTAATTCATCCCTTGAGTTTGGATTCTTTTTTAGGCTTGAATGAGCCAGAGGTCATTAAGTGGCTTCATAAACAGACCAAAATGCCAAACAGGAGAGAAAAAGAGTTAAAAAAAAAAAAAAGCACAAGATGTTCCCCCAAATCTGAAAGACCTCCAGAAAGCTGAGCTGTTGAGGACCACTTCAAATGATTACAAGCTGCTAAAAACCAACTTGAAAATAAACCCCTGCAGAGGAAAGCAGCTGGACAGAGGTGATGTCATGTGCAGGACCTCCACTCTTTTCTGACTCTGTCATAACTGTCCCCTGATCCTAACTGCAGTGATCACAAATCAGACCAAAGTGACCAACAGCTCCCGCTGTGCGCACACACTCACTCTCAGAGTCGCTGATGCCGCTGTCGCTCACGCTCGCGCTGCTCCTCCTCTTCATGGTCTTCAGGTGTTCGTCGTACCTGAAGTGTCGCTTCTCCACTGGCGACGTGAAGTCTTCGATGACCGCGTCGAACTCGCACAGCACGTCGCTCAGGTCCTCCTCGTTGATCAACTTCGCTGCAAAACAAGGCGCGCTTCCAGGCTCTGATGATGATGATGATGATGATGAAGATATTGTAAGACATCCTACACAAACAACTCACTCAACATCAGACAAGTTCATTAGTTATAAATAAAAAATAAAAGCGGCTGTGGAAAACATTAAACCTATTATAACCCATTATATGCTACCTTGTGTTTTCAGCTTCGGGGACTTCATGGTGCCGCTTTGTTGGTCAGAGATTATCCAGTAAGACTTGTAAATGAGTTGGAGCTGCCAGTCCGTGGATGTTGCCGCTCTGCAGGTCTGATCTAACCCTCCCGGCCGAGGAGCGCGGCTTTTTAACTGGCGCTGCGCGGCGGGGGCGGTGACGGAGCGGAGAGGAGCGCGCGGAAGGAGGTGTGTCCGTGCGTGTGAGCGCGGCACATAAAGCCCTTTCCCAGTTGAAATTCCACTCCCTCCTTCATAAAAAGTATGTTTGTAAACAACTTCCGTGTCGCTTGCCAGGCAGAGTAATCCAGAGATATTTATAATCCCGATCAGCTCGGTTATATACGCGTCTCCAGGCAGATCATGATCACACATGGACTGGAAGCAGCTACTCAGCTCTGACAACTGGGTCATAAAAGGAAAGTGTGGTCATTGAAAGCTGGAATAAGTCATCCTACCTTCAGATGAAATCCTTCAAATGGACAAATAAACTACTTTACATCACATTTAGTTCAACTGAAACTAGCAGGGCGGTGCTAGACCAATATTAAGGGGGGGCCAGGCTCGGGACAGTTGCTTTCTTAGAGTGGCACATATATAAGAAAATAATACAAAAAATAAAATTTTTTGTTATTTTCAAAATGTAACTACTAGAAAAGTGTAACTACTTTGTGAAAAGTAGTCACATTTTTCATAATATTGTCACTGAAATGGATTACAATGGAAACAACACGGAGAAGACAGAATATCTCAGTGAATTAACCGCTTTTGTTGGGACTGCTACTTTTACTACTTTTAATTTGATGATAACATATGGAGTTATTTAGACATCACATGCTCATCAATATTAGAAAGCCCAACAGATCATTAATAAATTGGATCGATGATGTTTTAGCAGATTTACAGTTGCTTTGTTTCCATGCAAAGTTCTGATGTAAATTTGTACAAACAACCTAAAAATACATGTAAACGGTACTTGTTGCATCTGGCACATGCACTCAAAGTAGAAAGTCTGGTTTTGAAGATTGGAGAGGATGTTTTAAACAACAACAAACGTAAACTGTTTGCTGTCTCATGATCTCTGGATCTTTGCTGCTTCTATCAGATGGGGCCACTTCACACTGAAGTTCATCCAACTGTCAGGAAGATGTTTTGTCTACATTAGAATCAGGATAAGTGAGCTAACAGTGACATCTGCTGGTGGAAAGCTGCAGTTGCATCATGCCTATGACCGTTGAGTTGATGTGCAACTGTTTCCTGTTGCACATCAACTAATAAATAGCAGCTGACGAGACAGCTCAGAAATAACATCCCTGTGAGTCAAAGCTTTCAGCCGTCTTAATGAGCTGCAAAAATGTTTCTCGAACTAATTCTTATCATCTTATATCCAACCAAAAGTCTTTTTTAGAAAATTCTATACAAAATTTTGAATGTTTGTCTTTTCTTACTTGGTTACTAAAGCTTTAAATTGGTTATCTTACATATAAAGTTAAATCATTTCACTGAGACACTGTCTATGTCTACATTATTTCAATAAATTTTTATATTTTTAGATAGATATGATATCACCTCAATTTAGGTGTTTAGTCATAACATCTTCAATTTATGTGTTTCTCCCCTTACATTAATCCAGTTTTGCAAAGTGGACATACAGAAAGATACCGTTTATAATTTATTAATATCCTATTCTTTAAGATCAGTAATCATAAGACTGAAGCATATCAGCCCCTTAACTCATTTCCCTATGTATAGTTCAACAACCAGTAAAGTTGTGCATCCACCCTCTGAACGCCTCCTGATTCTAAGACACAGACAGAATTCTTATTGAAAAGCAGAGCTAGTGGTTTAAAGCAATCTTGCATTTTACTTCTGTGTGATCAAAAGTGTAAATTACAGAGCAAAACAGTCTCATAACTGTGAATGAGTGGCTCAATTAGACCTTCTCTGAAAATTCTTTGTATGAGGATAACCAAAGGAAAACTAGGAGTCATAGTACCAAGCAGTGTCTTCTCTGAATATGTAAATAAATAAATGAATGAATGAATAAATAAATAAAATGATTATAAAATGATCGAATATATACAATCTCAATTAAAAGCTACGCTGAAAAAGTCTTGAGCCTCGTCTTAAAACTATCTATAGTCTCTCAATAGTCTGTTCCACAGGCGAGGAACATAATAAGGGAACAAGGTCTCGCTGTAGGTTTTAGCTTTCCATTTTGGTATAAACAAGGATTTGCAAGGATTCAGGGTCCGCAAGGGCCCATAATTTAAAAGCAGATAACATAAACAAGAAAGCCCAAGACCATTAAGAACCTATGAACCAAAAAAAAAAACTGAAAATCAATCCTGGAACGCACGGGGAGCCAATGCAGCGATTTTAATTTCTTTGTTGTCACATTTATTTGATGTACATATATAAAAATATGCTATATCATTTTCTTGTCCTGTTTATCAGCGAACCATACATGGTAATTACATTGTATGTAGGCTCTATCAAATCTTATAATATATTTATTTATCTTCCAGTGAGTGGCTGCATACTGAATGACTCACTTATATCCAGTGAAGTGACTAATTTGCTAATATAGCATCCACACCCATACATGTACTGGAAAATAGTCTTTAAATAGCTGCCCACTGTCATGGGCATCATTCATCAAAGGTTTAAAAATTTATTCTGTTAAAACATTTTGATTGCTTCATATTAATAAGCCCACTCTTCCATTTTTATGGGTCGGCTCAGCCATCGATGAACAGCTGGATCTCATCATTAACCCAGACGTGCCACTGTTGTCAAGTGAAGTTATCCACGAGTTCATTTACCTTCACAGATCAGTGGCAGGCAGTGAAGCCATGCTGAGACGTTCACACCTCCAGTGCCCAGTTTAACATGATCAGCAAATGGGTAAACGATACATGTGTTTGCAGCTGCACGTGTCTGTTGACTCTGGGGCCCTTGGGTGCTGCTTAACGATGGCTCTGGCATTAGCAGAGGTGCTAAAAGTGACACCTTCAAGACACTGTGAGAAGATCACAGTTATCCCAGACTCATACTTGGGATACCGCGCTTCTTTATTTGGAATCCATTCATGTCTGTCAGGAAACATCATTCAGACTGACGAGGGGGGGAAAGGTTGGAAATCGTATTTATTAAAAAATAAATTACGTGATCTATACTTACATATTAACATAAAATAAATTTTTAAGTACAACTGATATTTCAAAAAACAAACACAACTAGTGGTTACGATTCCTCATGTGGTTTTATAGCTCATTTAAGCTTCAAATATTTGTATAACTTCTCACATATCACCTGATGGCAGTGTTCAAACCTGACAAAAAGAGAAGTGGACATTTCCTAGTGGCACACTTAGTTCATGTAGCAATTAACGTCTGTAAAAATCCTCCGAGCTGTGACTGGATATCTTCTTGCATGTACTATAGTCTCATCATGGCTGCATATATGAAGGTGGATGTGCTTAAGTCTGGACCTGTACTGTAAATAGTTTCAGATGTGTTTATTGGCATGGCTGACCTGACTGGTCATCCTATAAAATAAAAATATCCATCACTCAAAGTCACAGCCCAGCAGCTCTACTCTCATGGTGATGGAGCCTATCCAGGATTGTGGGATGATCCGTATGAAGCGAGAAAAGATGGGAGGATAGATGTAGTTTCTCACATGATCGTTGTTGTTTGTGTTTCCACGGAAGATCTGGAATTTGTGTGTGAGAGAGAGACACAAGAAATAGTTTAAAAATCTAGTTCTGTCCAGTCAAACTGCAGTGAAGTTGTTGGCAGACTCAGAATTCTCTGTTACCTTCACAGGCTGGTCCTGCTCGTCCGTGTAGCGCGTCCAGTGTATCCCGTTGTCGCTGTACTGCAGAATGTACGAGATGACGTACATCTCCTTCGTCATGGACTTGGCTCCCTGCGTTACGATGCCGGTGATCTTCTTGATCTTGGGCAGTTCTATCTGCAGCCACTGGTTCATGTCGTTGTACTGATGGAAACAGGGCAGATCATCCAGTTCATACAGCTGCCTTTGACTTCAGAAACACAAGCAAATTCCAAGGCGTCTGCAGGACGTGAGTGAGTATGATGCAGCTGGTTGCTGCTTAGGCTTGCTATGAGTTAGAATTTTCCATTTGGATACTAGGATTACTACCTTTGGCCTCCACGCATTGATGGTTCCTTGTAGGTTGAGGCGAGCCAGGGAAGGTTTCCAGGATCCACCGAACCAGCTGGAGCCTGTGGAGCTGGCTGTGATCTGGTCGTCCTTTATCAGCCCGTTCTCCATCCCCAGAGGCACCGAGCAGCCTGAGAGACCAGAAATGTTCAGTTTACAGGAACTCAGTAGAAATCTCACCTATGTTTAGAATTTTCACCAATCAACTATGCTTTATCTGGAGTCTGTAAGGAACGTCCAGTGATGAGGTGGAAAATCTGGGCTAACTTTTAATGAGATATGGATTATTTGATCCATTTGGACAAACAGACATGTTTTGACTGAAACTAGTTACCATATACCTCAGTATAACTGAGGTATATTTACTATAATTAATAAATTCAGGTTTATTGCCTTACTGCTCACAGTAGAAATTCAGTAAATTCTGTAAAAGAAATTGCAAATATATATTTTTTAAACTCATAGTTTCTAAACTAAATAAGAGAGATAGCTCTAAAAAAAAGGTGTCATTATGCGATAATTCAAGGCAACTATTTCATGAAAAAAATAGCTGAAACCTGCTTAATATCTATATTTAACAACATTAGTTGTTTTTTTAAAACTAATTTTTAGCCTGTTATTAAGAGCCATTGTGGAAAGTCCAAAGAGCCACAGATTGCAGACCCCTTGACCTTCACTGTTCAACCAACCACGACCCCTCAGGCCTTACTCTGTTTCTCCGCAATCACACTGACAGGTGAGAAACATGAGGAACATCCAGGTTCCTGAGTGGAAATGGACTGGGTCGTGTCGTCGTGTTACAGCATGTTTCCAGTTATCCAGCTGAGGTTGAGTTTCCCCAGAGATGTTTGGCTCAAACTCCGCATCAAACACACTAAAAACCAATGTCTTCTTAGAAACCGAAACCCCAGTTTACCGTCAAGCTCACAGCCGTAGAACTCCATCCGGACGGTTGCGGTGCCATACCAGGTAACAGGGTGGAGCCTAATGAACCGTCCAATCAAAGGAGGGAAGAAGGTGTTTACTGTCGTCTCATAGGCCTCCTTGTTCCCACTGAAAACCTAGTTAGAGAAGGACAAACACACAGATAAATGAAAGAGGTGGTTGCGTGTTAGATTAATGTAATGAGGGGGTTAACCCCCCCACCCACCTTCCAGAAGTCATTGCTGTCGCCTTTGTAGAAGATCCATTTCCGGCGGTCATTGCTGTATGAGATGGAGTATGTTTCTACATACTGGGACTGGAACATCTGTTTGGCTCCCTGAGTGGCCACCTGGCTGATCACAACTGGCCGATGGAAGTCAACCTGTGCAGAGGGGGTCCGCAGGAAGCAGATTAAGTCTGAATACAAGGAAATTAAATGAACCAAATACCTACATGTAGATGCTCATACCTGAATCCAGCTGCTGTTCGTGTCCGTGCTCCATGCGTTGTATTTTCCATGATTGTTCAGCCTGGCAAGATAAGGCTCCCAGTATCCTCAAAACAAAGGAATGACTGCTATCATTCTCGTGAATTTTAATACTTCATTTTGATAAATCCTCTTTATTTTTGGCCATTTTAGTGGGAGCAGTGGTTTTACTGTCGAAGCAGATAAAAGGTGGTATAGTTACCTCTTTTGTCGTATGCCGTGATTTGTTCATTAGTCACACTGCCAGACTCAAGCCCGAGGGGACGATGGCACTCTGAGAGACGGGAAAAAAACAAACGTTAAAGCATAAAATGACACAGCGAATAAAAAGGAATTTAAATAACTGGAAAATTACCATTATCTAGAACCAGAAAGAGGGTCTGCATGCCCTTCTTCTGGTTTAAGCCCACTTCCGTTTCCAGCTGCCAGAGTCCAGGTTTGGATGGGTACATCTCCAGAGTTGCAAAACTCCCTGCAAAGTCAGTGAATAATTAGAACCAAATTGTCTCTGCTTGGATGCTGAGGTCATTGAAAGCTCGCTGATGGCTGCAAGCTTCTCACCGGGAAGCAGCGGGTAGACGGCCTGTCGGTAGCTTTTGGTCTTCTTGTGAATAAACGTCTGTCCGTGGAAGTGGACGCTGTGGTAGTCTGAAGGGGAGCCCATGTTGATCAGGTGCCAGTGCACAAGTTGGTTGGTGGACATCCTCAGACCCTTCAGGCTGAATATGATCCCATTAATGGCTACAGAAACAACATAAAAAATGCTTTAATACGCTAATAATAAGATAGTACTGGTCATGTTTCAGGTAGTTTTCATCAACAGATCCCGATTATTAAGTTAGATGAATGATTCTTGGTTCTATTAAAGTGGTTCATTAATGTAAACTGGACGGGGTAAAATGAAGGAATGTAACATTACTGTGGAACGTGAGGTTCTCCTTGTGGTCGAGGCTCAGAGCTTTCCTTCGACTCTTCCTTTGCATCAGTTCACGGTTCTTTTCGTAGTACCAGCTCTGTGACTCATCGAAGGTCATGAAAAGCAGCATGAACTCCCTTGAGTTGGGCAAACTGTTGTTCAGGGTCCCCTTTCGACACACCAGTAAAGGCCCAATCAAACCAGAATGGATATCCTTCTCCTACGAGGCAGAGAATCCACAGGGTTTGACAGAATTTAGCCCTTTGTGCAACGAGGAATGACTGAATGTTAAATATTTATAACTATAAGTTACTAAAGTTCTTTACTGCGTGACACCCGATTTCTTTTCACATTACTCACAGGATTGACGCCCGAGTAGTAAGCCCACGTCCGACAGTTTGACTCTCCCGGGGATGGTCCAACTACAGAGTTGACTTTCCATAAATATGTGTAAGTGGTATTGGGTTGAACCTCGTTATCATTTTTATACCAGTACTGGGAGCCATCCTCGTAGGACAAACCCTCAAACTGCTTCATATAGGAAACCCCATTGGGATGAAGCGAGTACGGACGGTTGGCATTGTTCCTGAAAACCACCTGCAAGGCACAAAAAAATTCAATCAGTGTTTGGGTACTGATAGATGCTTCAAAAGAGTAATCATGATTATATTATAGCATGTTCGTGGAGAAGAGCTGGAAATGTGAAACAAACTAATCCTGTTAATTTAGCTTTAAGTATGATGAAATTGAATTAATTTCAAAGCAGAACTACTGGGCGGTGGCAGATCTGTTTTAATTGGCTTCTTTCTGGCATCCTTTCTCTTCTCAGAGATCCCTCCAGCCACTAAAATGTAGATTTTTTTCTTATTGCTTCCTTTTTCTTTGCCAGTATGTCGTCTTGCTTTTAATTTTGCAAACTGAATATTTAGAGAAAACTGGCACCAGTCTAATAAAAATACGTATATTTCAATGTAGAACATTGAAAAGTGACTGTTTTGAAAAACTGATATGCAACTTAACCCTGCTGCACACATCGCTGTATCATAGAAACAGCATGTACAGACTAAAAAGAGCAGAATGAATGCATGTAAATGAGTGAATGACTAGGACAATGTAAGAAAAATTCAGTCCATCAGTCTTTACTTTAATACCTTTTTGAGATTAGATCATTTTTAACTCAGCAAACTATTGATTCTGCCATTTAAAAACAAACTGATAACAAACAAATTGATAAAGCAAGCACTGAAAATGCAACATAAAAAAGGAAAATTTTAAAACCTTCAACAGAATATGACTCTTACCATAATACTTTGTCCAACCTCTGCCTTGATGACAGGCCCCAGGATTCCTAGATGCTCGTCCAGCTCCCCACGGACATCAGGAGTACTGAAGCTACCATCCAAGTAACCCCGGAAAACCACCTTGGTGAATTTAGTTTCTCGGGAATTAAAAAGCGACTTTTCTTGCCTCCTGTAGAAATTACAAGAGCATCCGTAGGCCATGGTTAGGTTATTGCAGTGCAATATTTTTAAAATAACTAACAAGAGCTATATCCTCGATCGTTATAGAAGGTTCATTTAAAGGGACAGCGTTTAATTTTTGACCCAAATATCAGCCTAATGCAAGTGATAATGGAAAACCTACAACCCACAACTGATATTTTTTTATCAACTTTGCAGGAAAATCGCTAAAACAAGCAACAGATCAGATTAAGTTATGAACTGTAGACATTTTGAGACTTTTAAGACTCTGCAGGAACTCTGCTGTTTAACCCTTCAAAACCGAGCGTAACATATTTAATACATGCTGCTTCTGAGACAATTTGTGTCAACCTTTGCTCAAAACTCTGTTGTAGACAAAATGATACTTGTCTTCTGCACCCCACTGGATACCAGGAAGCAGAAGACTACACTTTAATAATTTTGACATATCATACGGTAATACTATGGTAACAATCAAAGAAAAATATTGTTAAATGTTTTTTTGTTATAGGGCCAAATAAAGACTTCAGATTTAAAAATCTCCTCATTTTTTCTTGGGTTGGACTTTAAAGGGTTCATTTTGTGACCGTGTTGTGTGGCCTGTGGGAAGTTACAGGTTTAGCGCCCCCAGTGGCCAAAAGTTACACAGCATCCCTTAAAGTTCTTACTGCTGAACTTACCTTTGCCCATAGCCAGCATAGTCCCATTCAACCTCCTCTGCTGCAATAAAGTATGTTTTGACATCCAGGCCTGACATCTCTAAGTAGTATTTGGTGGCCTCATCCAGGTGGAGATTCTTGATATCTTCATGACCACTGTAGGGGTCTTTGTACATCACGTACTCATACTCATTATCGGTCACATTTTGGTCGTTCCAATCTATGTGATCTGGCTCATTTCCAGGAACGTACAGCTGGTAGTCACTGAAATCTGGTCGGGGTACGCCAATGATCACAGATGCATCATTCAGAACCTCCTCATCAGAGAAGGCCTGTGGGGATAGGGGCCGTGGCCCACGAGGGGTCAGCCCTGGGCGAAATCCTCGCGGGGACAACGGTACACCACTCCTGGCCTGAGGTTTGTATTCCTTCCTCCTCTTTGTTTTCATACCTTGGCCTTTCTTGGGCCTTTTTCGAAGATTCACCTTCTTCATTCTTTTTGGAGGCGGCGTTGTTGGAGGGGCCTCTTCCTCAAAGTATTTCTTGATGTGGTCAGGAATCTCCTCAGGTACCATGTGGTGAGCTCCATCATAAGTCCAGTTATAGGCTTGCGGTTTGAAGGAGGATGTTTTAATGACCTCGGTTTTGTTTTCTTTAAGGTATATAAATACTTCCTCGCTGCTACCTGAAGCACTTAACTCCTCTGTACTGAGTGGTTTAACTGTGGACAGAGAAATGTTGGATGAAGCTGCAAGCTCCTTGGAAACACTTTGCACAGATGATGTCTTGTTCAACTTGCCAAGAATTGCTGTCTCGCCACTGTCTGATCTGCTCGTACCTAAAAGATCCGATGTGGATCCGTTCATGGTCATGTTTGGGGCAGGTTCAGGTTTGGGGTGAACATGTGTAACATTTTCAAGGCTGGAATTGGCTGAAACTGTCCCAACTCCAGCGGTATGTTCACCATCAGCAGCGATAGATTTACTGTCGTTCTTGCCTGTGTTGTCAGCAACTAACTCAGTAATGGTGAGGTTGCGTGTGTCTGTCCCGGTGATGTTAACTTCTTCAACGTCAAGCTCTGGAATAGTCAAGGAGTAGTTTGTTGCTGATGCTGACATGTTAGCATGTTTTTCTGCTGTGTTATTTCCGTCCTCTATCATTGTACCCAACGTTGCGTTGGATACGCTGCTGTCTGAGGTAACGTTCAGAGTGTCAGGATTGGACTGAGGCACATTGTAGGAGAACACATCTCCTCTTGTGAGACGTTCTTCAGAGTCTTCTGCAATGACTATGTCCACAGAAGTATGGCCGTCACAGGGTTGAGTTACATCGACTGTTTCATTATTTGAGGTGGAGCTTGAATTTCCTGGCAGTGTTGTAAGGTTGGTTGTTTCTTGTGAAGGTATAGTCAGATAGGTACCCTGCACTGGCATTGTTAGATTGCTGACCTCTTGTAATGCCATGGTAAGATTGGTAGTGTCTGCAGATACATTTCCAGCCACCGGTGATGTTGTAGCATTGTCAGCGCTTGTGTTCAAAGAGTCAGAAGCATAGTTAGCACCTGTAAGACGAGTGCCGTTCAACTTTTCCCATGATGAATGCTCTGTCGCATTTAGTGCGTCTGCATTTCCAGAGGGTTCAGTTTTATTTTTTGTCTCCAAAAAATTAAGGCTGCTATTCACATCTCCATCTTGCACATCAATGGCATCATAATCAAGAAAAGACAGGTCTAGATTCTCCACATCTGAGCCAACGGATTGGTTTTTTAGAGACCTGAGACCCAATTCCTCTGCAAACATTTCTGTGTAAATATCAACTTCCACTGGAGGTGCCACTGCAAGGACCAATTTTTCCTCTTCCTCATCTTTATCATCCAAAGATGGAGGCTTCCACATCTTGAATTCTTCCTCTATTGTGGCATCTTTAGCCTCATACTCATATTGGAAGTCACGAAAGCATTCAACATCTCGAAACTTAACACGCATTCCTTTTGTTGTCTCATGGGTATTCAGGGAAGCTAAAAGCCAAACACCTGAAAAAAAGGAAAAATTATGAGAAATCTTTCATGTAAAGCTCAAGGAACATTAATATCTGGATTCCTCTATCTTAGCTCAATTCTGACTCACCAATGTTGTCCATGCTCATAGTGACGGTCTCTCCAGTCATTGGGAAGAGGCTGAGAAAGTCTTCGGTCCTCTCATTCAGTTCAAATGGATGGCCATAGAAGGTTGCAGTCTGAATATAGTCTTGAGCTCCGATGCTAGACACATGCCATGTCGCAACTTCACCATTGCAGAAGCCCAAAAGCGGTCCACTCTCAAAGGAATAACCATTAATTGCTGTAATGATATTTACATGGGTATTAGTTCTCTGACTAAAAGGGGATTCTGATTTTCACTGAATTGTTATTTCAAGGAATTCCTATGCATATTGCCTTTTATGTGGCCCATAAGTTGACCCTCCCCTGAAGGCTCCCTGCCTCCCACAATCCCACCACCTCATCTCTTTCCAAAAGCAAACTAACGCGCCTAAGACAATTTCCAGTTACTGATGTGAAACAGGAAGTTCTCATATTCTTACATACTTGAGCCCAAACCCAAACAAGAATTCAAGATTTGACTGAATAAACTGTTATTATTGAGTATGATAATGCATACGTTTGCCTATAAATACCTGCTCTTCTTGCTAAAATGACATAGGAGATTTGACAGTTCGTGGGTAGCCTACCATCTTCCAGCAGTGGCATATACATATACTGCCTTTCTATCTCTGTATGAACACAATTTGAACACTAATGAAGCATAATTTATGCAAATGGGAGTGAGAATCATTACTGAGGGTGTTATGTGCATCTTTAGTGCTCAGTGTTCAAATACTGGCTCTTTAAGTTAGATAGCTAACTAGCCTCTGTGCCACAAATAATTTGCAGTAAGTTGGTTGGAGTTGCCTCTTTGGTGGATAGCCAATGAGACATTAAACTGTGTACAACACAAGAGGGTCTTTGTCCATCATTTCCTCCACAGTGCCGTTGAATAGCTTGTTGCACCAATCTGTAAAACCAAAGTCTGGGTTGCATCTATAACATAAGCCAGGTAGCTCATGAGAAATGTTTTAAACCATTTAACAAGAAGAAGCTGGTTTTCCATGGCCATGCTGTAACTGAACTCATTAAGATAAACTCATTAAGATATACCACTCTCAGAAAAGATAACGCCTTTAAATTCTACAAGTAAATTCATTGTAGCCTCCCAGTAATTGGCATCATTAACACTTACTGTGCATGACATTGGACTTGTAAAAATCTGGGTCAGCTTTGTTGACTTTAGATCGGTCACAAAACTGGCGGATGTTATCATCCAGGTACCAGCTGTTGTTTTCATCGAACACAGCAAAGACAGCATGCTGCTCCTTGTCCGCTCTAAGCTGCAGAAACATACAAAGTCTGTTAATCATTTCAACTTTTTTAGAAATTTGACAAACCTTTTCAATGTTAATGCCTCTGAAAGGACCACCTATTTTTCTAATCTTTTATCTATACAGGTTGCGTCATTAAGTCATTTACAAGTAAGACCTGTTTGGAAAGAAGAAAAAATTCATTTAATTAGATTTCATTTAAAAAGGCAAAAACAAGGTACAGCTAAAAATAAATAGATAAAAAAAAGCCATTAAAAACAGGAGCAATTCAAAGATGATTTCTCCAGACCAATGACAATAACTTTAAATTCCCCTAATGGGATCAACATGGGCAGCTTTAGATACAGCTGTATCCTGCTCTAGTTTGATGGAGCAGACTAAAAGAAGAAACTTTTTCATTGAATGTAATAAAATCCTGGGAGTGAAGGCTGTGTCTTTTCTGTCTGAAGTAGCAGGTGGGAGGAGAAATCTGATGGCAGCAGCCCGAGGATGGGTTTGTTAAGGAAGATTTACTGGAGCAACAGTCTGTAGATAGATGGTAATGACCAGTATAGTATGACCAGAGTATAATGAACTTAGGTGACCTGATATTTGTTACTTCTGAGTTAATTATACCAAATTTAATATTTCAGACACAAAGTATTTTCCTTTGCGTTTATATGGAAATAGTAATTGCGAATTGAGGTTTACATGGAAAACACATTTATTCGTCTGTATTCAATCCGGGGTTGGGCAAGGGTTCTGATTGGACACGGGGCAGATGTGACATGTGTATGTTTTCCAAACTCCGCTTCCTGCTTCGTTTGTTTTCGACAAAAACATGGAAAAAACACATAATAAGAACCCTTTTTGCTTGATTTTATTGTAGTTGTGAACCAGCACACAGTCACTAGCATACTTCACTTTCGCTTAAATAGTCTCGGAATGAGTATTTGCACTACTCCAGTGTGTCAGTGTAAACATGCTCTAAGAGTGAGTAAAAATTATCTTTCAGTTATCAAATATACCTATTTTTGTCTAAATATACCGCACTGACAGAAGACAATGCTTTAAAATTGTATCATTTCATGACGACATGGATTTGTTCATAAACGTTTAACAACTCCCTGTTGGCTTCTCTACTGAAACATTTAACATTTTTAATTAGGAAATAGAAAAAATCTCATATCAAATATTTGTTCTTCAATAATAAAAAAAGAAAAAAAAACAAAATTTTTTTATCTACCTGTACATTCCTGACGTTGAGGGACTGACTCTTGCAGATGAGGATGGGTCCAATGAGTCCCGAGGCGATGTCTCGTGGTGTGTCCACTGCACTGTGGTACATTCGAGTCAGACATCGAGCGTCTCCATCCAATGGTTCATCCTCCTCTAGAACTCTCCACACATAGGTGTGAGTTTCACCTGGCTGAACACCATGAGATTGATTTCCTAGCAAACACATAAAAAACACCTTTAATCAACTTAGTCATTCATATGGGAGTCCCCCGGTTGTTTTAGCTTGATCGGTACCTCCTTCTGGGTAGTTGACGCCCTCCTCTGACTTTTCTATTGCCAGTCCATGAGGGTAGATGCTGTATGGCCTGGAGGCCATGTTTTTAAAAACAATCTAAAAGAGAAAGAAGGTTCATGATGACAGGCTTTTAATTAATTAATTAATCTATTATTTAGTGCAGTTTAGTAAGTCAGTTAAAAATTATATATATATATATATATATATATATATATATATATATATATATATAATAGTAATGTTGATAATAATAATAATAATAATAATATTAGGTCAAGCTACAACCAACTCTGAAGGTGAAACAACACAACCATCCAGATAAATATCTCATAAAGTATTGGTATTTTATAGATGGAGCCACAATCCTAAGATAAACTTTTATAGTTTCATGTGGTCTCACCTTGATGACATCTCTGACTTGGGCTCTGATCACTGGACCCAAAATCCCAAGTTCATTTTTCCTTTGCTTGCTCTCCATTCTTTCAGTGAATGACTCATTTGTGTACTGAGTGAACACCGCTTTCTTGTACCTTTGTCCTATACGAGTTGATGAATGTCTCAGGTATTGGTGCTTGAAGTCTCTATACGAAAAAATACATTTCCAAAAAAGTTTAATTAAAATTCTATTTTTTCATTAACAATAAACAAACAGGTTAAATTGACTTTCTTTAACAACATAAACAAATGGATGAATGGTGTTTTTTACTCGTCTATATGTTCCGGTGTGTTGGGGGAATAGTCCCAGACAATTTCCTCCGCAGCAATATAGTACGTCCACTCCGTGCTTAGTCGTCTTTGTGCGATTGTCATCTTTCGTGAGGGTTTCTCAAAGCTGTTACACTTCTTCACATCCACAAAAGCATGTAGGCCAACTGCACGGGAAATAAATCAGTCATTGACTAATTAACCACCGTTTAATTGTTAAGCAGTTTTTATACAAAACTAAATGTCACAGATAAACAAATTAAAACCAAGTATTAAAGACAAGCTAATCCTTTCCTTCCTCACCCCAACTCTAATGTACTGAAAGGACTGTACTGCATTTGTGAAAAGAGAAAAAAAAGGAAACAGATAAAAAGATTAAAAGTAGTAAAGTTCCAAAAGGCGATATAGAATTAGATTAAAATAATAAATAACTAACCAAGAAACAACAAAAAACAAATATATTATCAAACTAAGTAAAAAGAAGCCGACAGATGTAAAAGAGCACTTCTCACCGCTTCAGCAGCACTTCACTGGTTTCTGTTAATTTTAGGATTCACTTTAAAAACTTGGTTTTGTTTAGAGTCTCAAACAGTCAAATCTGTGTTTACATCTCTGAGCTGACAGTCTATAACACAGTTTGTTCTTCAGGCCAGTGTTTACTGCTCGTCTCGTCCCCCACACTAAACTCGGGACCAGGACAGATGATGCCTTTCAAGTAGCGCCCCTCAGACTGTGGCGTACTCTGCTGCTACCCATTAAAAAGCAGCTGGAGACAATTTTGCTTTTAGCTAGATGTGCATTTCATGAGTTATGTGTTTTATGTGGTAACTTGTTTTGGATTATTTTGTTTTATACTTTTTAGGATATTTTACTTGGAAGAACTTTGTGTTTTCTTCTGTGAAAAGTGCTACATATATGATCTTTTCTGACTTACTTACTGATTAGCGTGATAAGACAAATAAATAAATGATAGATAATTTAGAATTATTTTGGAGATATGGGAATACGTAATACAAGTTTAAAAAAGGGAAAAGAACAAAAGAATACTAATATGTTCAAAGAAAAGAAAAGGGAAAAAGAGAAGCCACATGAGCTTGTTCTACAACAGCAACAACCATGAATCAGTCTCAGAGCTTAGAGAACCACTTACCTGTCATGTGTTTGATGGTGTGTGAGGCGAGCAGCCACCGGCCTGGGTGGAGCGGCACCATGCTGGCGGTGGCCGTGGATCCGCTGATCAGCCCCACTGATGACACTTTGTGCCCAGACTGAGTCAGAACCTGTCCGTTCATGTGCACCGAGAACAGCTCAGGCTCTGAGCTCATGCCCACCAGGTGCAGGCTGGCAGAGGTATAAGCGCACATGCTGACATCTGGAAGGAGAGTGAGGGTCACTTTGTGTATTTTAGACTGGACACACACATAATTTCATTCCTGGCAGCGTTTAGAAACACTGCTCATATATTTTGTTAAAAGTATTATTCTGTCAATAGTAAATGTTGAAAACTTTCAGAGTTAGACATTCATTTGGCAATTTCTTTTTCACCATGACTCTCATAAGTGCAATGAAAATAAAACGAACTTAACGCATAAAACTTCAGAACATGCTCCCAAACACACATTCCAGATCAGAGCCCAAAACTACTGGAATAATCCTTTTAATGCTTTCCCTAAAAAGGAACCTCATTTGGCCCACAGCCATTATCCATATAAGAAGTTTGCCACTCATTTTTCTCTTTGTGAAATCTCATAGAATTTCATATAACTTTGAAAAAAACTTGCTATTTACACAATAACCAGTAACCACAATAACACTAACCAGGCAGGGAACCCTTTGTGTATCCATTGATGGTGTGTTTTACATGGTCGTCTGGGGCGTGACCCTTGGGACTGTACAGGCTCTCGTTTTCATCAAAAACCCCAAACAGGAACACGTACTCCTGGTGGACGCCGACCTGCTTGCCCGACTCATCCAGACTGCCTGCAAGCAGACGGAGCATTAAAAGGAATAAAGAATAATCGCAGGCTCATCTGAAATTAGCAGCCTCCTCTGAGGTAAATGACACACTCATGCCTCTCACCAGGTTTGCAGATGAGCAGAGCACCAATGAGGCCAGAGTTGTAGTCTTGCACCACGTTCTGATGGGAGATGTAGGTGTAGGTGAGACAGGTGGGGTCATCCGGCTGTGGAGAAACCCCCGCTGTCACCTCCCAGTAGTAAACATGTTCCCCATTAGGTTGCACCACGTCATCCTCCTTTTCCTTCAGCGATGTGTTGTCGAAGTAGTTGGCTCCTGTGGAAAAAAAGATGCAGATCAGTCTGAGACCATAATTAATAGAAAAGTTCTGTCTGCATTACAGATTAATAGATTATAATTAAAAAATAGTTCTGGATGAGTTAATTCAACTGCTGTGCAAAGGTCAGGGAGATTATTGCCAAATCTGAGTGATGAAATTCCTTAAATTTAATGAAACCATGATGTCCAACCCCTCCAAGCTGTTCTTTCACTTCATGTTTCCTCTGTGATTTGATTCTTGCATTAGGCGCAAATTAAGGAGCACTTAGTCTCAATTTCCTAAATCCACAATTCCAGTTAAGTTTCATTTTGTATACAGAAGCACGGACAGTGAATTCTAGGTCTTCCTGTTGGACTTCAGAACCGTCTGCTTTGATAATCAGCCTGTCCTAGTTAATATTTTAGAACAGGACAAACAACACTGTTTGTTGTTCTGGCTAATGTTGTGTAATTCCTACAATGATGACCCCTCAGTGACACCGACGGATCGACTGTGGTGGGGTTAGAAACATCTGCAGCACTCACCCTCTGACTGTTTCCCATACGACACCCCGTGTGGGTGGATGCTGTACGCTCCGTTCGCCATGTTGCGAAAAGTGACCACAATGGTCTGCCCTTCCTCCGCCCTCAGCGTGGGTCCCAGCAGACCTGCAGAGAAAGACGGGGCACAGTTTATTTATTCAGAATCCACAACAGATCTTTACTTTTGGTGCATCATCAAGACCACTGTAGGAGAACTCAGACTGAATCACCGTCTTTCTTAGCCTCTGATCTGCAGCAAATGGAAATTTTTATTTATGTCTTACACACCTTTGCAATAACAATGATGTGCAGTATATTTACACTTTCCATTTCACACTGTGCTTGCTTCACCAGGAATTAATATGTAACCTGTTTTCTTTCCTGGAAAGGAAAGTGAACCTTGGCATGAAATATGAGGGTAAAAAAAAAAGAAAGTAACGAACAAGAGTGGAGCATGATGACCTGTTCACTGTCATCCATCGAGACCTTCAGTTACGAAGCAAAGACAGAGATGTGGGTTTGGTAAATTGTATCAGTATCTTTGGATGTGTGAAAACAAATCAAACCTACAAGTCTGCAAGACTGACTAAGATTTACGCAAATTATTCAGGCATAGAATTATAGACATTTAGAACCATGGACCAAATTTTCAATTCCAAATTAAATGTGTCTGAAAGTACAGGTCAGATGTTATCAACAACTAGAAATCAGATCTGCATTTATGGTTAAGATGTATGAGTACAAATCAAAAGTTTTATGTAAAAAGCAATTCTGGAATAACAAATTTTCAGTTTTGCATTTTGCACTTCTTACCTAAAGAACTACTTGCAAATACATATATATTTGATCAGCATTTATTTTCACGGTTAAATATGATGCTTTAATTTACAAAACACATGAATCAGATACAGAAACTATGTCTATCCTAGTTACATGTTAAAAAAGCCCAAAGCCATGTTTGAAACCACATGAAAACATTTCATTTTTGGCTTCTATTGCAGAGAAAATAAGAAAAAAAGGAATGCCTTTTCCTTTATGCATAAACTTAAACCATTCAATGTTAACCTGTAAGTCTAATGAATACCACTAAGATTCCTAAAGTCTCTGCTGGACGGATTTATTAAAAGAACTGTCTAACATTATACTCTTAATTTCTGCTTTAACGGATTACATCGGCCTGTCTTTACTGGAAACCTACTACACAGAACATTTTACCCCATGTGGTGAGTGTTTACGTGTCTAGGTAGGGACTTTAGAGACAGGGTGTTTCTTCATAATTACATCCAGACAGTGTGTGTTCATATGAATGTCATTTACCTAACCAGGATGGATGAGTCTTAGCACGTCTGAAGTCTTTGTCATACTCCCGGAAGACCACTTTCTTATAGGTGGGGTCAAACCTGAGTAATGATGGAAAAAACTAAACATTAATCAGCAAGGACAAACAACAACAAAAAAAAGAGACATAATCTACACGCAGCAGCGCATACTGTAGATTTCAAAGTGCAATCAGTTTCCTGATACACAGGAGTGTGTATTGCAACTAAAGTCAGTGTGTGACAGTGTGTGTGTCACAGTGACAATGATAACACCATAGATGAAGAACAGGCTGCTAAACAAGAACAAACAAGGACAAATTGAACTGACCTCAGAACAATTAGGTAAATAATTGAGACTCAGTCAAGATATCTTAAATTAACTTATAGTAGAAAATTAAAAAACAGTAAAAAATAAAACAGTTAAATTATGTATCTCACCTGTTTGTGTCATTGCCAGAGTAGTTCCAGTCTATCTCCACAGCAGCTATGTAGTAATGTCTCTCTCTGGGTTGATTCTGGTCCGCATTGACATTTAGGACGGACAGAAGAACTAGGATAGGCAGGAGACGGTGGGCTCCAGCCCAGGGACAGAGCCTCATATCTGGGATCAATCCTCCAGGTGAGAGCGGTGTGCACTGTGAGTCTGCTAGCTGTGATCGGACGGAGAGGTCCGCTCTGGGCTTTATCTGCCACTGACACACTCACACACACGCACATTCAAACGTTATGTCCCAGGGCAATGAACTGTGCCTCTGCACAGTTTTTGTCTGCCGTGATTGAAACCATGTGTCTTGACATGAGTCATCCCACAGGGTGTCAATTCCCTTCCTCCCTGAAAAAGAAAAAAACAAAAAACCTCTGAATGAGAAGTGAAAAGTAAATCGGAATGTCTCTGACCTCAGAATGTGCAACAACGTCATCCTGCAAACCAAGACATCACTCACTTACCCTCATTTTGTTTATTTGTACAGTTAACAGTCACATGATTTCTCATTATAACATCTATTATTTCATCAGCACCAACAGTATTCTCATACATGTGTTAGTTTTAGAAAAATGTATATTTTTTTCAGTAAATTTTTCTTTATTTACAGCCTACAATATGTTCATTTTTAAAGTGGATGAATCTCTTAACTTTTACACTTGATTAGTTATTTTAGCCATTTGTAATCCATAGGCTTTATTTAAGAATAATCAAAACAACCATATTTAGGCAAAGAATTTGACATTTATGTTTTGTGATTAGAACTTTTTGGAGGGGACCGTGTTTGGACAGGAGTGTGAAGCTGAACAAAAAAAACACTTTCGCACTGATCAGAAGCTGATTACCTTCATAAAGACTTATGAAAAAAATATAGAGCTAAATTTAGTTTTATGCCTCCATTTTACCTCCATGCTGCCACGTTTTACTGGTTTGAAAGAATTAGAAATAAACCAACATTTCCTTTAAAGATATAATGATGAACTGAGTGGGCTCCATGACTTAAATGAAAACCTTGAATCTTTACTAATTCATGATCTTGGTGTTTCATTTTATTCCACTGACATCAGCATATTACAGAGAGCTGATCATATCATTTTTCTATTAAATGAACTGGTTACTGTAAATAAAAAGTCCTACATGCAGCAAAAGAAGTTAATTCTGGAGTTCCCCATGGTTTAGTGCTTTGACCACAATTTTCACTTTGCATAATCTTCTTTATATAATATTGGAGCGTGATTAATACTAATTTAATACACTTTAATTTTCTTATAAATTACACCCTGCTAAGTTTTTCTGGTAAATTCTGAATTTATTTGCTTTGTTTAATTCTAATACCCTGATAGCTTCACATTTCAACGGAAAACTGAGGTTAAAATGTTGCAGTAGGACTTTTAATGAAAATTAGAAAATAAATTATATTCCAAGAGGTTCTTCATTCATTAAAGAATTCTTAATTTGCTTCTAAAATATTGACTCTTCAAATATGAAGCACTGTTTGTATGTCAGGGAAACTTCATAATGTGTCCCATCAAAGGACAGCAAAATGTAAGTTCCTAATAAAAAAAAAAAAAAAGGATGTTACTGTAGGTGTCTAATACTGTCATATCTCGACTACTGCCCAGCAATATGGTCTAGAGCCAATGGAAAAATGTTGAACAAACAACAAAGCATACAAAACAAAGCCGCCCGTGCAGTTAGCCATAAGACAAATATTATCTCAATGCACAAGAAACTCATCTGGTTAATGGTAACGGACAGATTGCTATATTCACTGATGGTCATTGTTAGAAGTGTATTTTTACTGAAGTGCATTATTTAAAAACCTTTCTATTCTAAAATAATGAATACATTACCAGGCATGCAAACTTTACATTACCTAAATCAAGATCTAAACCAATCAAACTTATGGTTTTGTACAGAGGAATGAAGGAATGTAAAAATTTATCAACTAATATCTATCAAAATAATTACATATCACATTAATTGTGAGTGGGTATAGTGGTATGGTTCAGTATATGCGTAAAGAAGTACTGCCAAGCTGTCTAGGGATTGTAACAGGAGTGGTGATATATAAGAATGCATTGATGTGTAGTAATATTTGATAACATTATTATAATATTATTGTTGTTATTATGATCATTATTATAATCATAATAGTTATTGTCATCATTATTGGTATATCAGTATCATTATATCATTATAATCATAATTATAATAATAATCATTATTGCTGTTATTGTGCTTTTTGGATTTAGGTTACAAGAGAATTATACATCAAACCACACAAAGGAGAGTGGTATATTGTATACATAAAAGGGAAGAACATTTGCTTGTATCTGGAGGTTATTACAATTCATGTTTTCTGTTTTTGTTGAATTTCTGCTCTGTTTTCAACTTATTTTGTTGGACCCATGAAGAATAGCTGTAGCCTTGCTGCAGCTAATGGGGATCTTAATTAACTAAACTAACCAAACTAAAACCAAGTAACACCAGCTATTTAGCATCAGTATCAATTTTTCAACTGTAGATGGGACTGTTGCTGTGAAGTATGCCAGCGTTTGAGGATTGTATTATTATTACATGAAAGGAATCTTAGCAATAAAAAGAAGGAAAGATTTGACTGGGGTATCCAGTGAATATTTGACTTTTAAAAAGCCCCATGCTTCAGACAAACTTATTAAATTATTGTAAAGTTCAGGCTTACCTTTATGGGCCCTATAGTCTCTATATAAATAACACAGAGTAAATAGTTATGATGTTTAATGTTTGGTAGGATAACAAACTTTGCTCTTAAATCAGGTTTAATACTTGCCACTGGCACACTCTAAAACATCTGAACTACTGTTTAAATTGATGGATGACTTGATTTGATTTTATTATCCAAAATTAAATTTTTGTCTTAAAATCGGTCTGCTCTTATTTATTTAGTTTATTCCAAATTTCCATACAAAAAAAGGCAGCGCGCGTAAGATTACGTCAATGCGTCACCTGCGCCAGAACGCATGCGCACACTTATCTAGGAAGTGCTCTAGTGTTTGGGTAGGATGGCTTAATCAAAGGGAGTAAAACTGGTAAGATGTTCTAAAATAAATGTCATGTTCTTATTTACTGTCCAAGCTAATAAATGAATATAAGAGTATTTAGATAATTAGACACGACCTGGGTTTGCTGGGAAACAGCGGTTGCGCTGCTTACGATGCTAATTTAGCTCTCAATTTACAGACCTGTGGGATTACTTCCCATATGTTGTGTCCGCAGGCCAATTTTCGTCTGTGAAAAAAGGGAACAGATACATTCACGAATAATTTAAGTATGTCAGAATGTCACGAATGTATGATTTGGGAGGCTGGAAGTAGCTACGGACATAACATATGGAGCCAAACGCAGGACAAAAAGTAATAATGCGATTCAAAGGGTATGTAAAAGTTTTAATACCAGTACACTAAAATATACTATGATAAATAAAGGTTCCTTGTCCAGCGAAAATGTTGCTTGTTTATATGGAGTGCTGTGCACGTGTCTTTAAATTATTACATATTAATATATACTAGCGTCTCGTCTACAGGTCTTTGGACATTGGCTGCTTTCTATGTAGTTAGTTCAATCTATTAAAGACACATATCGCTATACTGAAAGAAAAAGAATGAAAGAATAGACACTTGATTGTGACCTATGAATTATTCGAGCTTTAAAAGGCTCCAGACTCAAGGGATGCATCAGTGTTGAGTTAACTTTGCCCCCAAACCAAACAAATTTAGAGGATCTCTGTTCTCTGCTGCATTTACATAGTTATTATCTGAAAGTCCAAATCTCTCCATGTTTGAACCATGATCATGTTTTTAATCTGTTGTCCCTTATTAGTCCTTATTTTAGATTTTTTTGCCCTCCTTTTTTATTTATTTTTAAAACCTTGCTATGTTTGAATGTACTTATGTTCAGTGCTGTACATAAAATGTGCCCTCTAAATAAATTTTCCTTGCATTTAGGCGCTTTTATGTTTCTCTTTTAGTTTGATTTATGAAAAATACCAAGGGTAGCTACAGTTTGATAGACAGAAAATGATATTTTTGGTGATTGGTGAGTTTCAAAGAGCTATTAGCTGAAAACTTGGCAAATCTCAGCGTAGTTTGTCTTCAAAACAGTCAAAGAGCCTGGAAAAGTTGAGGATACAGGGAAAAGTGTTTAAATTACAGCAGATGAACGGTATCTGAATGTGAAGTTTGTAAGGGTTACCTCTAAATGTGATCCAGCAGGTTAAACTGCATCCAGTCCAAGCTGCAGCCATGGTGTGCTGCCGGTCCTGTCCCAGGTTCTGCACCCGCTCCTCAGCCTACACGCTGGTGCTTGGCCTGGGCTTTGTCACATTAGGGACAAGCCGCATCCTGCTGCTCAAATTTTCAGTCAATGCCGGTGAGTGATAGCACGTATGGTTGGATAAAACCACCTCACCCTTTAAAATCCTCTTCTATTTTTTCGTTTATTTATTTTTTCAGCAACAGGTTGCAAAAATGTTCAGGTTGTTTTTTATTTATTTTATTTTTAGAGAACAAGTATGACTTCCTCCCTGCATCCGTCAACCTGCTTGCAGAGGCGCTCAAACTGCTCTTCTGTCTGGTTATGTCACTCAGGGTCATAGTCCGAGGTAAGTCACAGCTCTATCCGTGTCTTTGCATGGTATTGATTCATTTTCTGTTTGTTTGTGTAAACAGGCCAAATCAGAGCGAATTTCTTGGGTTTTATATTCCGTTTTCAACCACTGCAGTTCCAGTAGTGATTCACAGCTGCTTCTAGAGCCACATCACGACTGGATAAGCTAACAACTGGTTTGGTTTTCTGAAATCAGAGATTTTTGATCCTTCCACTAGCGCATTCAGAGTTTCTAATGACAATTTCTGTTTGTATTACACTTTGTTTGACTCATTATTTTAGCAAATGGATGTCTTCATATCACCAGTGTAGTTTGAACAACCTGTCCTAAGAGCTCTCTGCAATGCTGACTCTTTCTAAATGTTCCACTGTGTTTGAATGGCTCCCCAAACAAGATATCCATGCACTATTTTTGTTAAACTCCAGCTGACTTTATTTTGTGAACGCATGCTGGGTAAGGTTCAGACATGACTGGACATATGAAATGTAAACATATGGTCTGGAGAATGAAAGAAAAACTGGAAAAAAAGCTCTCCCCCCACTGCTTTGACTTCACATGTTTCATTGTTCTCTCTTGACGTAAGCAGACTGAACACCACACAGGCTGTGGACTCTTAAGCACGGAAATCAAAGTATTTTCGTAAATCTGCTTGGTTTTCTTAACCCCAGCCCCAAAAGCAGCTCTTCTCTTTAGCCCGGCAGAGTCTGTGCTTGCGTGGTATGAGATTTCAGGTCTGATGCCAGGTTTGTAAGCTGTTACCAGACCAGGAATGAAGCTGCCCTGTTGGTAAAACCCTATGATGAAGCCGATTGGGATTAATATTCCGATGAGAAACTAGACTATTTTTGTGTATGTTCCTGGATCCTGAACACTACCAGCACTGTTCAGTAACACAGGAAATGAATTAAGCCTTTACTTAGTGGAAAGGTTGAATGCACTGAGTAGTTTAGTTTAATGGGAGGAAACACTGAAATGAGCTAATGAAGTCTGGAGGTGACGGCCTGCATAAAAGTTTATTTCTTATTTCTAAGTTTATTTTAAGGTTGAAGGTTTCACGAATGTCCAAAGAAAAACAATATCACTGTTAATAATTAACAATTATTTGTCTTTCATAACATACACCATTTTACTGTTTCACTTTTCTTCCAAAGCACAAAAATGGTTTTGACCAAATGGTGGTTCATGTTGGATTTATGTCAGATCTTCGAGGCTTTTAATGTTTTACGTTCAAGGTATCTTTGAAGACCAAAAATGTAGTCTATGCTTATTTTGTTTTTTTTGTTTTTTAAATTGGTATTGTGTTTGCTAATTCAAATTGCATGATTCTGTGCGTATATAAGGATTTCTTTTGACAGAAGGGGCCTAAATACCTATAAATATATATTTACTAAAATTATAATGTAATGAAAATTTACATATTACATTTTTATGATATTTATGAGGAGTACCATTTTGGTAGCACTTTTTTTTTGTTTTGTGCATCACTTTTACATAATTATAATTATAATAATCTATAATAATCTTATATAATAATCTTATTATAATAATCTATCACAGACGGTCTCTGTTCAGAATCCCTCCTCCTCCTGCTGACACCTCCTCCCCACTGAAAAATACTGAATACTAAATACTGAAACCTTGGAGAACTGAAGCAGCGTGGTTGCTGTAGATCAAAATGGGGCAGAATGCTCAAATCAAAACATTTACAACGAGATATATCTGCTTTTTTTTTTTTTTTTTTTTTTTATTGAACAGAAAGACAAATAACAAAAACATAACGTTGGGGTTCAACAAATATATCTGCTTTTACATGTCAAGAATGAACTTAAATTCATGTAATGAACCCATCTCCTTAAGATTCTGATGATTTTGTAGTTCAATCCAAGCAAGTTTTTGTCTTTTTGCACAATTCAGTACGGATGTCAGAGATGGATAACAGCAGTAAATCCTTGGATGGAGACAATAAGTTCTTGTTCTTTTCTTGAAAGAAATCTGTAGATAAGATGGAAGCAGACCCAGAATACTAAACAGGAATATGGGAGCACTGTGAGGGTTTCGGGCTTCCGTTTACTACCAGGGCTCTCCAGTAGAGGGCACTCTTGAACCTAGCATGGATCCCATATTAATGCTGGTTGTTAATCGACTTTACAGAATTGGTTTTCCCTTTGCTGCTGCAGTGAACATCAAGTTTTACATGAACAGATCCTCCACCTGTCAGATTATTGTGTTATGTTGTGCTTCTCTGTCCTCAGAGGGGCGATCGTGCAGAGAGCTGGGATGCAGCTCCAGCTCCTCCTTCCTCATCTCCCTGAAGTGGGCCGTCCCTGCATTCCTCTACTTTCTGGACAACCTCATCATCTTCTATGTGATGACCTACCTGCAGCCGGTAGGATAAAGAGAAATATTATGTGTTGTTTATCTTTAATTTTGGTGCATGAGCTCCAGCTATTCAGTGTGTTTATACTGACCTGGATGTGCATCTGTATGTTCCTCTTCTGTAGTTTGATGCATTCCTTAAAGGAGAACTTTGCTTTCTTTTTAACCTGGGTTCTGTTTTTTATCTTTCCTTTCATAAATATGAATGATGGAGAAAGGAACATTTAAGATCGCTCCAGTATTTAGCCGGACAGACAGCTAGCAGCACAGCACAGCTAATGATAAGTATCATTCAAATACTGGAGCGATCTTGAACGTTCCTTTCTCCTTCACTCACATGCATGAAAGGAAAGATGAAAACAGACCGCAGGTTTAAAAAAAAAAACCGAAATTCTGCTTTAAAGCTGAGATTCTGCTGTTCTTTCTCCTGTCTCCAGGCCATGGCAGTGTTGTTCTCCAACTTTGTCATCCTGACCACAGCCGTACTCTTCCGCATCGTTCTGAAGTAAGTGCTCCGGTTCACAGAGAGCACAGAAGACACTGGATGGTTTTGTGACTTCTTATTCTGCAACGTAAAGGACAAATATTTCAGAATAGAAATAAAAATTAATTTTATTTACAAGCACCTTTCAGATCACTCGAAGAATCTGTACGAAAAAAACAAAACAAGCGGAGGATAAATTACAACAAATACATAAAAATACTGGGATAAAACATGAGACATTGTAGTTACAGAGTGTGATTATCATCAGGTGAGTCTTGAGTCTGGATTTAAACAGAGGAAGAGAGTCAGTACGAATGTAAACATTATGGAAGTGAGTTCCTGAGTTGAGAAGCGGGTTGCAGGAAATCTGACCGATTAAGAGGGAGGGGAGGTTGTGGATGGCTTTGAATCTTTGCAGGATGATTGGGGGGGATGTGAGGAAAAGCTGAACTCTGGACCCTCTGAAGTAAATATTACCAAGTTTATATGCACCTTTTTAACAGAACTTTTTTATCCCTTGGCCAAGGCTTTATCTGATAGAATGAATAAAAAAAATTATTAAATTCAACAAATTTCTCTGCATTTTGAAAGATCAAATTTAGTTTAATGTGCAAATGTTACATTAAATTTAAACAACTGAAAACCCTGAGGAGACTATTTAGAAAAAAAAAAACTGTACAACTTGCTGTGCATTAATGCAGTGGCCCAAAATATTCTAGAATTACTCAAAGACAGAACGACGACACAGACGTCTGTCTTACCTGAGCAGGTAGCCCTGAATGTCTAGATTAATGTGTGGTGTATGCAAACACTTTGTCCATCTAGTGGAGGCTGAGGCATAACATGGAAATGACCCTTCTTCCTGTCATGTTTTGTTCCATGTAGGGCATCATTACATACAAGTGTGTTTACATGTGCTCACACACTTATCCTGTGGGATTAATAGATTTAATATACATACTTTAAATCTCAGGCTTTATAGTTATGATCAGTTTGCTGAAAATGTTTACTGAAAAGCACCTTGATTTGTCCTGTACATGAAATGTGCTTTACAGATAAACTTGCCTTGGCTGCTTTGGGACTGCAAATAAAGATTTGCATTATTTACTTTATCTAGAAAGTTTCCATCCTTCTTCATCAACTTACACTGTCCCAATAAAAAACAAAACAAACAAGTAAATAGAATTTTTAAAAAGCAACAAATGAGAGTTCCTACGTAACCATGAAGCACAAAATCAAGTAAATAATAAAACAAAGTGTTTGTCATCTTTTCCTTTCAGGAGACGCCTGTCTTGGGTTCAGTGGGCATCCTTGCTTATCCTCTTCCTGGCCATTGTTTCCTTGACAACGGGATCGGGAAGCAGCCAGAACTCCATTGCGGTGCCGGGCCTTCACTCCAACCCCCTCTCCGCCCCCTCCAACTCCTGCCTTCTCTACACACAGCTCCTGGAGCAGATGAAGAACAGCAGGCGAGTAGTAAAAGGATGCATCTTTCTCCTCCTCATAGCTGTGATCTGGCTGTCATGGTTTCCAGGCCAGACTGGGTTTTCAGAGCCTGGTCCCAGCTGGGTTAGGATGGAAAAGGGAAAGAGGACATGAGAAATCTGCACCTGGATTTCCACCTCTGATCGTGACCTGAGAAGAAAGCACAACTTCTTTTAAACTTGTCTGGAGGGGGCTGCTGCTTTTAGGACGTCAGTAATATCAGCAGCAGTTATCACTCTGGTAACCAAGGAAACGCTGATGGGTTTCTGGACAAATTTTGTTTAAAGTACCAGATTATGCAAAAGTTTATCAGCAAATGAGCACAACTTGTCATAGGTGATGGATGATTGGCTCTCAGGCATTCTCCCAGCGCTTCTCTGCACCCCCGCCACAAGAGAACCGGCCTTTCTTTGCAGCAGGAAAATGCTTGCTTTGTTTATGTTATTATGTATTTATTTAATTAATCACAAAGCATGTATAGGACATGAAAACAAATGATACCAAACATTAGATATTGTTTGTGTGCAGATGTGATGAGACTTGCGTGTGTGCAGCTTTAATTGTGAGGGCATAATATGAAAAATTTGCATAATTATATTAGTAATGCTGATAATGACCTCTGCTGCTACAGTACTATTAGCCTAATCTGATATTAAGATAATTACAATCATTATCATACACAATTATAGAAATACACAGTTTGAAATGATTAGACATATGCCGGTTTTGTTCACTTCTCCTAAATAATTATTGCAAATTACAGTATTTTATTAATCATCAACATTTATTTTCAGTTATATAATAATATGTATTTTATTCAACAAAACTAGCCACTTACAGTAAAATGTTCCAGATTATTCTGCATAAGTTTCCCAACTTTCCATTAGCCGAAAAAACTTTTGCATAGAAGGTAATTTTCTAGGTCAGAGGATGGTGGTGGCCCCAGCATGAGCTTTTCTTCCTGTACAGGCGAAGATCCTGCTGGTTTTCCTGCAGCACAGAATGAAGCGTTTTATTCGCTGTCTGTAATACCTGCTCACTTAGACACTGAATGGATCTAAGAGGGGCCACCCTAAAGGCTCCTACTGTCTCACTCCCCGTCATGGCAGCCCAAAGCATCACTCCACCACCAGCTTGCTGATGTGGCAGCCTTGTTAGACGTGGTCGTCATCCAGATCTCCACCCTTCTGGACCATCCAGTCTAACGTTCAGCAGTGAATTAAACGTCATGCATTTCTGAGACACTGCAGTGTGAAACACAGCTTAATGTAGCCCAGGAGTATCCTGCATTTTTTTTCGTGATTCAACTATTATTGAATTTTCAATTTTTACATGACTGACTGAAAAAGACTACTTTAAAATAAAGGGAGATAATAAAAAATTATAAAAACAATAAAATTAGTTAAAGGGGTAAATTAGACATACAATCTTATGACAGTTACATAAATAAAAAGCAAAATAAATGAAGTACATATTGCTTCTTGAGATTGTTGAGACACCTGCAGATTAATCTGTATGCCTGCTGATCATTAGTGCAATGAGAAGGAATTCACCACAAAACCCTTCACAGGGGTTTGGAGGTTCATGAATGTGACTTGTTTTCTGCAGTGCGTCTGAATCGTGGACGTCGTCGCTGCCCGGTCAGGCCTGGAGAGACAAGGTTGTGGAGAAGCTTCGCTCTCTGGGTGTGGGGCACATCCTGCTTCTCCTCCAGTGCTTCATTTCTGCCATGGCCAACATCTACAACGAGAAGATCCTCAAAGAAGGCGACCAGCTCACAGAGAGCATCTTCATTCAGAACAGTAAACTGTGAGGGCAGGTTATGGAGGAAGAGCTGCAGCTGAGGTCACATGACCGACTTTGGATTTAATCTGGATCCATTGCTGTGCGGTTTTGTAGATATGCCTTCGGTGTGGTGTTTAACGGGCTGACCCTCGGGCTCGGCAGCGAGGCGCGAGGACTCACCGTTCACTGCGGCCTGCTGCATGGACACAACATTTATTCCCTGGGTCTGGTGCTCGTTACTGGTAAGTTCAGCCGCATTTAGACTATCAGATATTTGATAAAGAAGTAGTTCTGTCTTGTTGATAAATGTTAATGTACAGCATTGTATTTTTAGGGTGTAAGACAATATTGTTTTGATGTTCAATACGGACGTTGAGCAATGAGGCATTTTGCTGATGAGCAGTGGGTTAGCATACCTGTGGACAGGTGTAGAAGTTTGATGGAGAGTTTCAGAAAACGGCTGATTACAGCGATGGCCTCAAAGGATTGTTCAGCTATATATTATTATTAGTTTCATTTATTTATTGCAAGTTGTTAAATAAATATTTCTATTGAACAACGATAGAAAAAACAATGCTTTAATTTCCATAAAATTTTTGTTATTATTGCTTTTTTCTATTTTAGGTTATTTCAGTGACTTTTCCTTTAATGGAAGGGTAGGAATCATTTTGCAGACATTTTGTTAAAGAACAAGTGTTTTTATTTTTCTTCTGTAGTTTAATGTAGATCCTCTGTTTAGTGACTCAATATCAAACCTATTACAGGTTTATGTTTTAAGCTGCGACACGCAGCTTAAAATTAGAATTAAAGTGTTGTAAAGAAAATTCCCAGTGAATCATCTGAATTATAGTATTGTGATACGTCGTTTGGCTGCCACTGTACTGTGATACCTGTTGTATCACCAGATTCTTGCCAATACTCACCCCTAAAACTTCTTCCAGGTGGCTTACATATGAAAGTACTCTTAAAGGAGAACTTTGCTTTTTTTTTTAACCTGGGGTCTGTTTTCATCTTTCCTTTCATCGGCATCGGCAGGTAATACAGATACTTTGGTTCATTTCTCCTCTCCAGTACATTGTCGGACACTCGTTGAGACAATCAGAGCACTTCAGTGTGGAAAAAAAGCACGTTTTTAGGGCAAACTTAGACGCAGCGAGCTGCCCGATACTTATCATTAGCTGTGCTGCTAGCTGCCTGCCCGGCTAAATACTGGAGCGATCTTGAACCTTCATTTCTCCATCACTCACATGTATGAGAGGAGAGATGAAAACAGAGCCCAGGTTCAAAAAAAGGGAAATTCAGCTTTAATATTGTGGGATCAGTGCGCCGGTAGTGAACCCGGTGAGGTCAGCTTACGCTCTGTCCTCTCCCCAGCTGCTCTGGGTTTATCTGTGGCCTTCATCTTAAAGTTCCGGGACAACATGTTCCACGTGCTGACCGGACAGATCACCACCGTCCTGGTTACTGGCCTCTCCCTCTTCCTCTTCAACTTCCACCCTTCGCTGGACTTCTTCCTGCAGGCCCTCACGGTCCCCCTCGCCATCTTCATCTACAACGCCAGCCGGCCGAAGGACCTGCAGTACAGCCTGCAGCAGGAGAAGCTGCGGGTCATCAATGGAGAGGTGTTCGAGAGGTCCAGAGGGGTAAGAAGCAAAATCCCAAATCTCCAGCAGTCACGCACACGCCGTTCCTTTGTGAACCGCAACATACAGCCGCTTCCCGTCCTCCCACACACACATACCAAGTCCTCTGTAGGAAACTTGGCTCTTAATTCTCTATAATGTGATTTCTTCAGTGCAGGCGGAAACTCCATTCCCTGCAGAGAAAACTGCATCCAGACTCACGCTGGAGCCATAGCGTACATAACTGCAGATTCATGAAGTGTTTTAACTCTCCAGACCTTTGTGGGTAGTTTTGTGCGGTAGTGTTTGTTTTTTTTTTGTCCCAGACATCTGCTATATGTAAAATGCACACTTTCAGATGCTGTCTTCTTTTCCTCCTTCTTCTTCCGTAGAGCTCTAACAAAACAAACAGCAGGTCAACAGCTGGCTGTAAAATGCAAAGCATTTCCCCTGTCTGGTCTCAAGCCAGTGAAACGAGGATGTCAGTCGTTGAAATACCTCAGTAAGAATGTTTACATGCTATCTGAGTAAAACTACAAAAACCTAAGTTTGTGGACTAACAGAACCTTGTTATGCTGTTGGAGTTGAACAGTGCATGAGATGCTCAGCTACACTCAGAATGGCTGCTGGGGTTCCATCCTTTTAATAAAAGCAGTGAAACATCAGACTGGCCCCGTTATTAGGTTCACCTGGTCGGGTCCTTACTAACACAAATATCTAATCAGCCAATCACACAGCAGCAACTTGACACATCAAGTCAAGTAGAGTTTGTGAAGACGATTTGTTGGAGTCGAGACGGAGCATGAGAATGAAGAATGAAGGAGATTAAAGTGACTTTGAAGGGAAGAATCATTTTTGGATTTACTTATTATTCAGGCATCCAAGCCCATACTGAAGATTAACCCAATAAAGTGACCTTGCCAGTGTTTATTATTAGAGCCAAATTTCCATTAAAGCTGCTTTTATGCACATATTTTAAGGAGAAAGTGTGTTGGCAACTCAATGCACTATGATCCCATGATGTCCTGGTATTTAAGAGCTGTGATTGTTTGTGCTTTTAAATCCTGTGGCAGTCGTACGTGGCTAGTCACGTACGTCACGCATCATTCCAACATGACGTCTTCATGTTTCTGTCTGCTTCAGGTAGCTTAACTTTAAAAACACCATCCTGCCTTGGCCCCTTTTATGGTCCACGCAGACCCGCGACATTGGTGCATCAGAGATAATATCCAGACTGTTATTCTTTTTTATTTTTTTTATCGCTACTGCATCATCATGCAGGCTGCTTTAATACAATGTTTCTGCTGTACTTACACCAGCCATGATCTCCCACAGAGAAAGTTGGAAACTCCAGAGCGTCCTGAACCCTTCCCCTCCTGTGTATGTGGCCAGTCTGAACTCTAACATTAGCATGTTTCCCCTCGTTTCCACGGCTCTGACGTCGGCTTTGTGTTTGCTGCTACAGGATGGAGAGGACGTGGAGCTCCTGGCGAAGACTGACACAGACAGTGAATCTGAGGAGGATTCCTTGTAGATATACTGAGGACGGAACAGCTGCGAACATCCAGCTGCACAGACTTCTGCTTCTCCACGCTGCAGGGTCACACATCCTCTAAGTATTTATTTGAGCTGTAAAGCGGTGAACAGAGAAGCGCTTGTGAGGTCGTGGTGTGTATTTTTTTGCAATGTGCCTGTTAGTGTGTGACTGCTGTCATTTATGTAGTGACAGAATGGCCACCAGTGTGTGTGTGCTCGAAGAAAACTGGCCATTTGGGGCCATGAAACCTTCCTGTTAGGGACGCTTTATCCTCCTGATGATTCCAGATGTTTCTGCTGCTCCCTGGCTGCTGGTATTTTAGCCAGGATTCTATCAGACTTGTTATAGTGTGGTGAAGTGGATTTAAGAGTGAAAAGGGATAAAAAGCAGCTCTGCACAAATTGTAAATGTAAATAATACATTACTGAATGTTTACACACATATGGATGGGATGGCAGCTTAGTGGGATTTCTTTTCCTGCGCTGACAAACTGGGTTTTAGGAACCAGAGGCCTGACTTAGAGGAACTGCAGAGGATCCAGACTTAACTGAAGTAAAAAGATTTAAAAAAAATAAATAGAATTTTAGAGTCTTTGTTTTAACCTTTTACATGTTAGAGCTGAGCAGTAGATCAGCTTTTTTAATTGATATCATTATTTCTGAAATGAAATATATCAGACAAAATAGTTTGATGCTCTGTGTAAAGTCAACATGTTGAGTTTATTTTGGGTTAAAGGTCACAGGACTTGTTAGGCAGTCATAGGGTCAAAAACTACAAATATGAAGTAACTATTTGTCCTTGTACTTTGTAACTAAAGAATAGGGACTTTATGGTGCAATGTAACTTCACATCCTGAAATCTTTAAAGCCTGCAAAAATAAATGATGCATTCAAGTACTTTGCAAATTCAGAAGACCACTGCAGATATTTAAAGCAGTAAAAACATCTTTAATGTGCTTTTCTTTGTCTAAATAATATAGATGTTGTTTTTTGTTTCCTTGCACATCAAAATGATCATCTAATTATTAAGAACTAAAGTAACTTTCTTGGGGCAACAAAGGGAACAAAATAGTGAATTTCTGTGCTAGTTTTGGTTGTGATAATAGGAAATATTAATACAAACTGCCAAGATATAAATGCATTTACTTTGTGTATGAAACTGTATAGTGAAAGACAGAAAAAGGCACAGCTATGTGCAATAAATGAGCATGAAATGATCTGATAGAGGTTTAGAGCTACAGCTGCATCCTTTTATTAGCGATATTCATCCTGAAACTTTTGGTGCATATTCTAGGCAAGTTTGAAAGTTTTTATATGTGCTTTGTGCCATCTTTATTTTTTCTCCACCGGAAACGTATATACTGATATTTACACATGTTGATACGGCTTGTTTTTGCCGATTATGCAACGGGAATCAAAGGATTGACCAAGAAGGTAAAAATTGATGGTCCCCGAACACAAATTCCTGTCATTCAGACATCCAGAAACGGAAACACGTCCGCTGGTTTAATGCCAAACTGACACCACATAAAAAAGCCCATTAAAGAGGCTCAAAGCTTTACTTTCTATATCTGGAAACTTTCAGCCTTAACGTCAATGGAATGAAAATAATTCCGTCAATTTCCTGAAATCCACATCGGGACACGTGCAGCTCCCCCATTCTTTTTACCCCCTCCCTCCTCAGGATGAAGAGGGTGATGAAAAAGCGCTGATGATGCTGATTTCGGCACAGCCTCACCATCTGTGTCTTGTCAGCTTCCCGGGTCAGAGTTTACATCCTGACTCGGGCAGTTTGGAACCGCGCAGGGATAAATGAGGCCTCTGTCGCCTGAATGGACCGCTACCGCCTAAATTTCTGAAAGCACAAGCTGCTCTTGCTCTTGAATGTTCTCATGTTGTACTGTGAAATATGATGGAAGATCTCTTCAAATTAAAAGCCTGTGCAAAGCTGTTTGTTGTGAAATGTATTTTTGTACAAAAGACATATGGAAAGGACCAGGAAGAATTTGAAACGCTTTAAATTTGACTCATTCTCTTTTTTTTTATTCTAAAGATACATGGATCATCATTCTCAAGGCCTTTTTTGTGCAATAAACCAAAATAAAAGCATTTCTAGAGATGTTACAGTATGACACCACTACGGGGAGCCGTAGCTCAAGCTTGTTGGAATGAATTTATTCTGAATCAGAGCTGATGTGACATCATGCAACACTGGTAGTAAACACATTTATATTTGTCATTATTGGGAATAAAGTATAAATAAGAACATCGTAGAGCAAAAGTAACTTTACAAAAAAAAGAAAAAAAAGGGTCTGTAATTGCACTTTAGAGGCGACAGATGTCCAATAAATACATCTTTGTTTTAGCCCTTTTTCTACAAGACAGTCTGTGCTTGAAATCTGACTACTGCATGTAGATGACCTGGGAGTAAAGAGATGACATGATATACAACCATGTT
Organism: Craterocephalus amniculus; assembly: GCA_036024015.1. NCBI lineage: Eukaryota > Metazoa > Chordata > Actinopteri > Atheriniformes > Atherinidae > Craterocephalus > Craterocephalus amniculus. Next base: position 37,327 of record JAVQJG010180170.1, read on the forward strand.
TGAAGTCGGGTTAAAAAAAGTAAGTTCCTCCAGACTCTGCTGCAGGTGTACAGACTATAAAACACTCCTTACGGTGTAAAAGCCTGTACATGAAGGAATTGTGTCGGTGAGAAGCAGTCCGGAGACTTCCGCTAAGTGCTACAAAACATCCAAGGAGCCTCCTCCATCTGCGCCGGTACCCGGCCGAGGATGGGTGGAAAGATGGAAAAAAAGTTATGGATTTAAAAAAGAGAGCTGGAGGCGACGAGGACCAGTATGCTGAGGTTAGTAACCGTAACCTTGGTGATAGCCGTCCTGGTAACCATGCTGATGGTAGCCATAGCCGCCGTACTCGTCCTCGGGGCAGCGCATGCCCAGCGACTGCTGGATGGCCATCTCCTGCCTGCGCAGCTGCATGGAGTCCACCAGGTCGTAGATGATGGCCATGGACCACATGGGCGACGGGTACCAGGACTTTACGTTGCCGTCCTTCCCAACCAGCAGCATGGAGAAGTACTCCGCACTGATCTGGAAGTAGTTCCTCATGTCCTTCACCAGCGTGGCGGAGAGCCCTTCTCGCTCCACCGTGGCGCTCCCTGGATGCAGCAGAGGTTCAGGATTTATTTTCACAGCAGAATGTTTTCCTTACCAAACCTCTGAGCTTTCCACGTCTTACACAAGCCTGACTCATGTTTCTGAGGGAAGTAGCTGCTTGATAAAGAAAATTCTTTTGACCACAAACTATGTGAGTGAGGCATCGTGTTGATCGGGGGTGGGCTGCAGAAATACCCGCCGGGTTGGCTCGGTTTTGGGCTTTTGGTTGTGAAGGGAAGGGTTGATCTGAGCCAAATTCTTTTTATATTTAGCTTTTAGAATAACAGCTGCTTCTACAGGGAACTGGTGAGGAGAGGAGGGGAACACTGTGGGTTGATCTAAACTTTGGGTTTCCTATCAAAAAAGTCCCTTACAGGCGCTCCAAGATTAACTGATGCTGAATCTGATCAGAAGACAAGGCGCTGAAAGGTGCAGATTCTATTATATTTATATTTACAAATAACTGTGCAATTAATACAACACTAAATGATATTGTTATATCACATAAACATGCCATACACTTAAATAATTGTGGATATTATAATAATACACATGAATTATTTATCAAATCAAATCTTATAAAAGATTTATCTAACAGATGTAAGGTATAATAAAAGGTGTTTGTTGGATGGGAGACTGAGTAAAACATTTATTATGCTGATGGCTGTCTGGTACCAGCAGGTTCAATCATAGTATGATTTCAGACCAGTCTAAAACCCACTTTAGGCTAAAACTGAAGAATTTTTCTGGCTTACTGTTTATTTGAAAATTAGGTTTAATTTTTTTAAATTTGTTTTCACGTCTTTTATGCCCATGTTTCTTCTGCTGGTACCAGACGGCCATCAGCAAAAGTAAATATGTGTTTTATTGAGTTTCCCGTCCCACAAACGCATTTTTTACACCAGCTAAGGTCTAGAGATGTGAAAGACACGAACCATCCCACGTTACAATCCCTGTATATGCGGTAAATATGATCTTTTAATGCCTTTGTTTCTCCACATGTGGAGACTGTATATCTCCTCTCCCTCCCTCAGGTCAGCTGATCAGACATTGTCAGTGCCAGCTATGGAAGCTCAGAGGTGATGGTGCTTCTTTTGCTCTGGGTCCTTCTGTAAGTTGTGGAAGGAACTAGCTGGTAGAGATGAAAACATTTTTCAGTCACACCAGAACACAAATGCACCTGGATGCATTGTTGCACATTTGCTTGTTTCTAGTCCCCAAACCAACTCTGTAGGACGATGAAAGTATGATTTAAATAAATGACCCAACCTGCAGACACAAGCATGAAGTGCTGAACGTTAGCTGTTTTTGTTCCGTATCTGTATTACCTTCTTTGTTTAGGCTCTTATCATATAAACCAAGAGATTTTACCATTTCCTTTAGACTTATTTTGTCCTCATTCAGCAAACTTTCAAGCAAAACTATTTCTCCATTACATGAAGCTGAATGGATTTTAGATGAAAGCAGAATCTTCTACTCCAGCGATTCTTTACAAACCACACATGCACAACTAGTCCAATGTTCGGACACACTGGATTTAAGTAAGTAAGTAAGTAAGTAAGTAAAGTTTATTTCTATAACACCTTTCAAAGACAAGGGAACATCACACGGTGCTTTACACAAAAGTAAAAGTCAATAAAATACAAACAGGACAGCTTGTCCAAAGGTTTGACAGTTACCTCACCCCGTACTCGTCCCTGACACACACTCTACCGTATGTTTTTATAGGAGAGTTCTCACCATTGATGGGATAAAGTTCCAGGACTCCGCCCATATCCGGCAACTCTGTGCCAACCAGCTTCAGAATGGCGATGTGCCTCAGTCCTGCATTACAAAGACAAACACATGGAAATATCACAGAACAGAAACACGCCGCTGATCTTTCACTGCCCTTGTTTGTTATTGGAGCCATCCTAAGCGCTGGTCACCAGGTAAAGGGAGTAGAGTCCGGGGAGTCCTGCCAAGAAGCTCTTTCCTCTGAAGCAAGAAGTGCTGGCTTTACAGGCTGAATACCAGGATCAAACCTCTCAGGCCTTCAGCCCACTCAGCAGGATGGGGCTTTGTCTGGGGGCTGGGAAGGGGAGGAACAGCCCTAGGTGCCAACTCAGCCAAGATCAACACACGAGGAGGGAAAAACGTCCCCAAACAGACGGAGCTGATAGGGCCAGGCAGGCTTTTCTCATGCTGACACTCACGGGAACCACTTTCTAATAAGCGTGTATCTCACAGGAGGTCAAAGGTTTACATCAAATATCAACAAACTTATCTTTAAAGGATTTTATCTTTTCGTTTCGCATTTATATAACTGGAAGATGCATCAGTTCCAAGAGTGACCAACCAAAAACAGATTACAAATTCCACCATCTACAGGTTTTAATATCTTCAAAAGATCCAGAGAATGTGAAGGAATCTATGTGTGCGTGGGACTGTACTGGATGCTTCTGCATCAAACACAGACATGATTGTCTTTGCTGGAAACCAGCATGGACTCATCCAGAATTTCTCCCTGAAATCTACATAGTTAAATCTCTTAGATGCAGAGAGGAATCCAGATGTGAACATGATCCAGAACCACTCCCCTCTTCTCTGGATCAAAGCTCATTGACAACGCCCTGAGATGAAAATGGAAACCATGGAAACGGCGTATCCTGCAGACTGAAGAGGAGAGGGAGCGTCCAGCATCTCTGATGGATGGACTGCATCAGAACCTACGGTGTGGGCAACTTCCACATCTGTACGGTTGTGACAGCAACATCTGCTCCATTCCAGACTCTGTCAGATGTTGTTAAAAGAAGGGATGCTACACGATGCCGAACATCACCCTGGAACTACTTTTCCAGATGTTTTGCTGCCATCAGATTCACAATGAGCTAATATTTTCCATGAAATGATAGAAAGTCTCAGTTTTAACATCTTATATGTTGTTTATAATCTACTGGGAATAAAATATGAGTTTATGAGATCTGTAAATCACTGCATTCTGTTTTTATTGATGTCACACAACACCCGCTGTCTTAGGAATTATGGTTTTAATTTCTTCTTGAACTTTCTGAAAGGTGCAAAATGTCAAAGTCATAAACATGACAAATGCCTCTATTTTCTGTCTTAATTATTCTGAGAATAAAATAAGATGAGCAGAGGAATGTCAGAGCTCTGTTATTTATGAGAAGAACTCCGGAGCACAAAGTTGAGCTGGGTGGAGAATCCAGATGACAGAATGTACAGTATTTAGTTTTACTGAGAAGCAAAGTTTTCCATCGGCTGTTTAAAGTTTACATTTATCCTCCGTAAATCTGCCAGACACGTCGGATTGTTGAGATTCACAAAGTTCAGATAAATGTGTCTTTTAGCTGTATACAGTCATAACTTTTAAGAACTGTGGAAACGTTGAGTAAGAGGTGGTCGTCGTCAGGGGAAGGAAGAGGGAGGAGAGGGTTTCTGTGCCAGTCCGCTCATCTGGGATCCCTCTTCAAATCCCTCTGCACACACACACTAACACAAGCAGATGACATCTAAAGAGCTGTAGTAACTGGAAACAGTTTCTTTGTGTGATGAATGAATTCACAAGCAGTTGGACTCTAATGCTTTGGCTCCATTAAAGCTCGAACGTTTGCTTTCCAAGCCTCTGCAAACTATCCCAGGCTCTGTTCGTTCCCCGGCATGCAACAACAGGAAGTGGTGCAGAAAGGAAAACAAAAGCTAAGCAAAAATAAAAGTGGAACGTAATTATTGTATCTCATTCTTTAGCATCACCTGGTCACATGATGATTTATTTTCTTATATATTTACCAGATGGCATCTGACCTCATGGTCACAGCGACAACTTACCAGGAAAAAAAGAATTCACTTCAATGTACAACTTGTTTTAGGGATGTTTGGACGAGAAGAAATGTCATTAGTTTGTAATATTTCATCTGCATGATGATGATGATGATGATGATGATGATGAAGACTGTGTGTTGGGCCATCAGTGGTTCATCTTTACGTCTCCATAGTTCACTTTTGCTTGTCTCTTCTTTCCGACGTTGCTTCAGCTCTGTCATTTCTGCATCTGGTCCAACCCCAGCATCTCAGCTTGAGTCCGGACTTTGACTGGATCATGTTAGCATCTCCATTTTTTTCTTTTTCAGCCATTCTGTTGTAGATCTGCTGTGTTTGGGATCATTGTCCCGTTGCATGAGACAGTTTCAGCCAAGCTTTAGCCGTCAGGCAGACAGACTCACATCTGATCTGACTCCAGAAAACTTTAGTATTTAAAGTTCATGCCTGCTCACTAACTGCAGGGTGCCCAGATCATCACACCTCCACCACCGTGCCTGACACTGTGTATGACATGTTTGTGCGGAAATGCTGTTTTCTGCTGTTTGCTGCTTCTGTTTGGTTCTGGAAAGAACATTCCAGAAGTCCATCCATCCATCCATTTTCTGAACCGCTTAATCCAAGTGGGTCGCGGGTTTGCTGGAGCCTATCCCAACTATCAACGGGCGAGAGGCGGGGTACACCCTGGACAGGTCGCCAGTCTGTCGCACATTCCAGAAGTCATGTGGTTTATTCTGATGCAGCTTTGCTGCCATGTTCTTCTTCTTCTTCTTTTTTTCCCTTCCAAACGAGCCGTACTTGTGCAGGCAAACTCTGAGGTTTTCAGAGTTTCTCTGAGCTTTGAGTGGTCTGAACTTGTGCTGATGTCCACTCCTGGGAAGACTGGAAGCTGTCCTGAATGTTTTCTACTTGTGAATAATATTTTTCTCTCTAGATAACTTGAAATTACCTTATAACCCCTCTCAGAGTGAAAGGCAGGAACAGTTGCTTCTCTAAGATCCTTTCTTCGTTGGCATGGTGTTAATGCACAGCTCAGTGCTGCAGAGCAAAAAGCTGATGAAACATCTGCTTTTGGTTTATTAATAATGTGGTAAAACCACAAGTTTATGTGCTATGTTATAAACTTATGGTGGTGCTGCTGTTTGGCTCATTGGAAAAACTATTCGGATCTCATTGAGGTTTTTAATGAGATTGAATAAGGGAGAAAATAATCTTTTTAAAGGCACTCACACTTATGATGATCAGCTGATAAAGTGCATTGATCAGTTGCACTAGAGGGCTCCTTATCCTCGTAATAACTATGGAAGCACAAAGGATGCTCTTTTTGGAGCTCATCTAAAGTAGGTTTTAAAACGTTTAAGACCTGGTAAAAAACACAGGGTTTTATGTTGAGCATCAAAGGTAAACCTTTATAATTTGACAGTATTTTACTTTCTTATAAAACCTTATAAGATAAAACTAACCTGAAAAAAAGCTGATTAATTAAGAACTTAATAGCAACTGTTTTGTTGTTGCGCTGTTTTTGCTCAGCGAACATGGACGGCTGCTTGGCTTCAGGCCACTCACCCAGATTACAGGCCTGGCTGGAAAGGGCGTAGAGCTGCTGCTGATAGGACCACTCCTCGTCGTTGGGGGCAGAGATGATGAACAGACGACGTCTCCATCGGAACCTGCAATCACAGAAAATTTCAGCCTGTATTTAAGTGCTACTTTGGTGCAGCCGTGAAAGCTCAGTGCAAAGACAAGCAGTTTGTCCTTGTTCTTTACATATTCCCATGCAATTACTGCCAGAGGGTGACAACCCCAAATCATGGTCAAAAACCTGCCAGATTGCTACGCGATGGAGCTGGAACTCTCTGTGGTCTCCATGGAAACTAAAGACGGCCTGTCTGCTTTAGACATCTCGTGCAAAATGCGACGGCAATCATTCAGCCTGAGGAACTGCCGGGTTTGTGCTGCTCTTAATCGCTGTAGGACACAAACAAATGTTGCTCATCATTACCATAAACTCTGCTCCAGCTGATTGCTGCGCCGAGCAACAGATGTTTGATCGACGTGCAACAGCCTGATTCGGCCAACCAAAATCAGCCAATGATTCATTCAACAGTCTGATGCTGCAATTTTCACATTCCCTTTAAAATGTTAAACGTCCAAATTTAACCAAGAAACCTATAAACTTGACTTTAAAACACATTAGGATGTTTTGTTTTTCCAATAATAGTCATTTAATTGTAAGTTTATAAAACTATTGTCTCCACTATAAGGTGGGATCTGGTACAGAGCATGGGGCGCCTTGACATTCTATGCTAATAGAGAACCAATATAAATAGATGTAAATAGATGCAGAGCCAAAGAAAGTTCAAGAAAGTAAAAAAAAAATTAAGCCCAATTCAACTTCTACCAGGTCAAGCTAGCATTTTGTAAGTCTGCGGTCATTTGAGAGCAAACGTCCAGCAGATGATCCATCCATGCATCACTAATCTGTGGTTAGCTTTGTCACCAGGTTAAGTATGGTCACTGTTACATGTGAAGAACAAATAGTGGATCTCATGTTGAAGGTGATGGCTACAGTAAAGGCGTGCTTCCATTAACTTATGCTGAAGGTGGAATTTGTTGAGCCTGCGTTAACACCCCCATCAGAAGCACTATCAGCAGCAGGTTGAAGGAACTGTATGATCATGATGTAGTTGAGACAAACACAGAGGAAAACTAATCCCTCAGCACAGATTCATACACACCGCTAACATGCTAACTCTCCTGCAATGCTATGCAGCAGCAATGGCTGCAGAAATTTGCATAAAAGATGTCACAGTCCCGTCAAACAAATCAGAAACTCTGAGTTTTATGGTTTAAAATTACATACTGCACCTTTAATAACAACTTGGGAGTGACAATTAGGTGCGTAATCACCCACCATTACTGGCTGACCTCACCGATGTGACAAAACATGGATAAATCCTTTTACCCCAAAAAATACAAACAGTGCCATGTCTGTAGGTGTAGAGACTGTGAACCATGTCACAGAATCAGATGTTCATAGACACCCTTACCTGGACAGGAAGTTCTCCAATGACCGGGGCTTGTCCTCTTTCTTGCAGACGACTCCATCTCTCTTCTGCTGCTCCATCTCTCGGATGCGGGAGGAGAATGTGTCGATGTAGTCGAACACAGCCTTCATGGCGATGGGGACCTCATAATATTGCTGGGGGGGAAAAATCAGTTAAAACGACTCTTACTCTTCAAAAAGTTGACCTGAAATGTGGATCAATAAACAATGTGGTGCTGGAAAACACAACAACTAGAAGCAGCACAGAGGATAAGAAAAGAGAGAAATCTTCTGCATAAAACAGCAGTAAAGCTGATTCCAGAGAGTTTGCAGCGTGTTTTGGGAATGTGGTGTGACCTTTCCACATGCCAAGCATTATTTACAAAAAACTTCTGGGAAGAAGCACAAACATAACACGGCATCGCATTACCGTAACTTACAAAATACTAAACAGTGACAGCATGAATGTCTGACACATGGATGGAAATGTGACAAAATCTCACACCTTCCCTGGTCCTGAAGCTCATTTTCTTTCACACCTTTCTTTCCACTGCATTCTCGCCATTTTCTGTCTCCCACACACACCCCGTGCACACTCACAGACTCCCCTGTTTCTGCCTCTGTCAGCAGAGGATGGGAACACTGGCGTCTTTGATGAATCTGTCCAAATACAGCCTTGAGATTTAGTCTGGCTCTCTCTCACACACACACACACACATTCACAAAGGCCTAAACACACAGCTGTTGAGCACATGTCATGCTGTGTGAATTAAAACTGTGTTTTCGTATAGCTGCTGTGTTGCCAATATGCAGACGAGTCACCTTCAAAGAGAGAGAAAAATGAAGATGAACTTCTGACTATCATCCGACAGAAAAATAAAAACTCATTTTTAGTTAATTCATCATTCATTTATAAGCAAAAAAAAGTAATTTTAGTGTCCTTAAAGGCAAATTAGTTTGTTATTTCCTGAAAAAGAACTGGCAGGTGATGATGACTCATGCTTCATTCACAGGTGTCTAATTAAAAGCTTTCTCAGGTGTCTCTGTCCACCCCAAACAGCAACACTCGCAGGGCTGAGGCAGAAAGGCGGGAAAGAACTGATTCATCACTGCAGGGAACCTGATTGACAATTAGCTCTTCTATGTGGTGAAAACACTTAAGTGTCTGTCCAGCAGCAACTACAGGTTAGATGTAGAAGAAACTTTATTATAAAAATGCATTTATACGCATGTATATTCTCAGATTGGTTTGCCAAATACACACCAACATCTGCCAACATCTGTTTTTATAGGAGGTCTGAGAAAATATAGAAGCATACAGTTCTCTGCTAATGATCACATGGAAACTTTATGGCCATCAGATACCTTTGATGTTGCCTTTATATACTACATGAAATACAACACTATACCCATATTTGAGATTTTTTTTGTCAGCACGCTTTAACCTACTCTACTATGTTAGGCCAAAAATACATAAAAATCATGAAATCAGGTAATACATCCGCCTTTTTTCATTGACGAAATGACACACAATTTCAAATACACAAAAAACATGCAACACTTGTCCATCCAAACGCACTTTTACACTTTAAAACTTAAAATATTTTGTACTTTTACATAAAAACAATGATAGCTCTTGTTTTACATTTGAGAGTCAAATCTTTGCTTTCAAGGAAAGGTGACAATAAGGTTCTTTTTGGGGATAAAATATCTTTAAGGCACTGGTTTACATCTGTGTTTTAAGGGACGAGGGACTGAGAAATGAGCTTCGGACTCCGACCCTACCTTGACTCTCATATCGGTGTCGGTGAGGACCATGTAGAACTCATCGAAGGTCATTCCAAACTCTTTCCTCAGCTCTGTGATCAGCTCTTGGTTTACCAGGTCCTCCTGACGAAGACCCTTCATGGGCTTGTCATTTTCTGCAAAATCAAAGAGACAACAGTCAGATTTGGTAAACAGAATTTCTTTACTCAGTCTTTTAGTCCTTGGAAGTGCCTGCAGAGGACTTATTTGTCTGCATGTCACTGAAGTCGAAGTTTTAATTGCGTTCTGTGTTCACTCAGATTTTGAATTGCTTTTGCATTGTTCTGTAAAAAGAAAGAAAGTAAATCTGACAACAGAAACTGCACAAAAAGCTGTCGATTGTCACATCAAAAGCTCTTATGTAAGTATAACATAAACAGAACTGCCAGACCTTTTCAAGTAGAATAATTCACAACTGTTTTCCAATCAATTATAATAAGATCAAACTGAGTTCAGAACAATGTCTCCAAAAAATGTGTCCGACAAGACAGCAAAGTAGACTCTGCAGTGAAGAGCAGGACGGGAGCATGCAGAGTGAATAGAGGACAAACTTGACAAAGAGCAGCTTTTATTCTCTGTGATCTGGCAGGGTAGGATGCCTTAGAAATGCACTGTAGCTGGCGTTTGTACAGGCCGGAGCAAAAGCCTTTAATCACCCGTCTCTCCACGGATGTGTGCACGGCGCACAAACCACACAACCATGTGTTTCGGTGGATGGCTCGCCCACTCTTCGCTGTGCTACGTGCATGGGAAATCGCATCGGGCAAACACGACGGAGACCCACACAGAGATATGCCCATGTTCAGCAAAGTCAGGTTAGCTGAAGGAGGGTCATCACTGAAAGATGCAGTTGTGTGTTCGTGGTAAACACAAACACACGTGTCGTGTTTCCATCACTTCAAAGGACATAACAACGATCATCGTATACTCGCCAAGACTCTCACCATAACCTAACCCCAACTATAAACCAAGGATTCATAGTTAAATTTAGAAAATGACATCATCAGTGTGCGTGTCACCACAATGCAGCTGTGTAAACCATATTCCAGTCCGTACAACATGGCTGATACACACACTGACCATCCAGCCAGTAAATGGAAAAAGGCTGTAACCGAGGCCAACCATGAGTCGGGGGGTGGGCGAGTGACGTCGCCACGAGCGTTTTTTCCAGCATTCCATGTGGATAAAACCTCACTTGTTATGCGGAGTGACACACTCATAAAGAGGGTTTGCGTGTCATAAAGTTAACACACATTCACTGAAGCCTAGGACTTGAGACGGCTATAAAATGTCTGAAAAAGCGAAGCACAAATAACGCAGCGCGTCTAATAAAAACATCAGCAGTTTTGTCGCGTCTCAGCGAGCTGGCAGTAGTTTGGTGCTGCGCTGCATTGGGTGAGCATCTTCAAACTGGCCTTCAGGCCTGCAGGAGGCCCATTCACCTCCCTAGTTCAGATGATGACTATGATGAATCCACTGAGAGGTTTGTGAAAGAAGATGGTCGGGTTTAGTTAGAGCTACCGGCCTAACTTTGTTCTGCATGGAGAAGGTGAGTCCAGCAGTGTGCCGTGTGCCATAGTGGTGCATCCACACTCGGACCTGATCCAGAAGCACGGTGGCTGGGACTTCCAGTGCTACATGTGGGTGCCTCAGTACAGCAGGTGCCTGTATGTGTTGAGGAATTCTATAAAAACCAAGAATCTGGTCCCTTTCTCCAGGATGGTGTGGGGTCACAATTGATATGGGTGAGTGAGTTGTGGAGTATAGGGTGGGGGGCAGGTTGTTTGGTGTGGGACCCAGCGTTAAGCATTACGTTTGTGTTCATGCGGGTTTGGGAGTTAGGTTTAGGATGGATAAGCCATGGGAAGGTTGTAAGGAATGGCAGGGAATCTTTTTTGAAGCCGTTTTTTGAACAGGCGACGGCGAGTCACCATGGCTTTAATGGTATGTAGTAAAAGTAATTATCAAAGTGGTATAAAAGCAAAAAACTAATCGCAGATGAAATTTGCATATCTGTCCAAACGATTTTACAACATGCCATATCGCGGTAGTCTCGTGTATCGCGAGACTTTCAGACCAAAACAAACACAAGCGTCGATGGGAAAAACTGCAAGCGCCGTTTCTGGTATTTCTGTTTGTCTGTGAATAAGGTTTAGATAAATAATGCCTTGTTTAATACTGTTAGGCCTGTCACAATAACAATTTTTTCTGTGCGATAAATCGCCTCAGAAATGATTGAAATAAACGATAATATTGCACTGTACAAGTACTGTTGTCATTTTGAGACAATTAGCTAATTTAATGATAATGCTATAATAATGATGCAGGTAAAAGCCTTCAAAGATAAATAAACTTTCATTTGTACACATTTTCATTGGATCTGGAGGAAATTTGAGATAAATAAACAAAAAACCAAAAATATGAGCAATTATGAAGCCTCTGTAAACAAAATATCAAATATGGAGCTGAGACAGGGAAACTCACAGTTAGTACCTCTTTACCCAAAAAGGTAGCAACAAAATAAAATCCTGCTACACTCTGTGGTATGGTTCGAGACCATGTGGGTGTCAAGTAAGACACGGAAGATCAGTCTGAGAAACAAGAAGGTTCAGAGAACGAGAACAACTGAAAATTGTTGCGGCCGGAAAAATTATTGCGTAATGTTTTTCTTACCATGCAGTTAATTGACGTATTGCTTATTACGTCAAGCCCAAAAACTGTATAAAATCCATTTATACTGAAATAGATCTTATAGTCATCTGCAGTTTCGGATCTCTGATGTCTGAATGAATTCACACAGCAGCGATTCGCCAGCAGAGCGGGGAATAAAAAACATTCTGAAAGCAGAAGGTCCAAAGCTACGTGTGCCTGCCTGCAGTCCACATCTGTATCCTACTGAAAATGGAAGGAGCATCGTGAAATCTTAGATTCCGCAAGTGTAGACTCAGATTCGTCTGAAAAACCAAACCATTTAGCATGTCAGTTCCCACAGCATTATTAAAAAGGAAGCTGATGGAACACATGGTAGGGTTTCATCAAACCTCCGTACTGCTATGAAGGCGCACGTGGAACTACCTACCTATCTGATAGTGGTCGATTTTCATGGTGGAGTTAGTCAGGGACCCAAAGATGGTGATGATGGAGACTTTTCTGATGGCCATCTCACACACTGACTCCAGGTACTCATCCCTCTGCTGAACATACATGCTGTTCTCCTCACTGGGGGACGTTATCAGCTGCAGAGGTCAGAGTATCATGTATTAGCAATGAAAACAGCAGCTGATGCTAAACCTGCAGACGGAGGATGGAACATATTTTCCCTGCCTGCCTGCAGCAGCACGGGGATGACAAGCTGTACAAAACAGAGACACGCCGTCTCTTAGCACACAGCTGTGCAGGCTGCCATGGTTGGAAGATGGATGGACAGTATTACATGACACTGCAGTGTGATTTTTAAGACGCAGTATTCTAGGAAACAAAGGGAGAGAGGGATTTTCTTCCCCTTTAGGACAAAGTAATTTCTCCAGATGCTGAGTGTTTTGGCTTTTAAAACTTTCAGAAAACTTCCAGAAGTTGTGTTTTAGAGAACAAACTCCCTCTTTCAGAACGCCCATGTTGGCAACTCATTTTATACTGAAACCTCTGAAGTCAGTTAAAAGTGGAAGTCAGGATGTTTAGGCAAGCGTTTCCTGCTTCACTCCGATGGTTTCTGCAGATGCCTCTGATGTTCTCTTTCTTCTCTCTATCAGCCCTAATCACTGCTCATGTGGAAGAGGGAATGAATGCTGGTTATTTCTTTAAATGTTTTCTGACTGTCTTAACAAAAGCCTCATCCATGCGAACACACTCAGTAATACAGATTTTTTTCTGGTAGACTTCCAGCTTTGTTAAGGCGTTCCAAATAATACATCTTACTGTTTGCTGTGGTCGAAAAGCATGAAGGCCATTTAAAATATATATAACTGTATGGCCAAGGGTTACTAACACATGGAAACAAGAAAAAAATCCAGTTTTAATAAACCTGAATGTAATTTTTGTTATCTTGCAATATCTTTAATAATGGCATGTTTATGAGTTGTAGGCAGGAATCTTCTGCAGCTGGGTGCATCAAAAGTCATGGAGACGACCCCACGCTGACTTAAAGGAAGGACAACCTTAAATAATACCTATCTGCCTTAAACAAGAAGCCTCTCAGATTCCCTTCAGTTGTTTGCTGTGTAGGATATCATCATGTAGATTTGTGGTTGGAAAATGGTTGTGTTTATATTAAAAACACAAGTTCTGTTTGCCAGGTATAAAAACTCTAATCTAACCTTGTGGACAAACTGATCAGAAAATCCCAGTTAGTGTGAAATTAAGTGCAAATTTAAAAATACGTGGAAAAACATCAACAAAAATAGAGTTTTTTTGGTGTTGTTGAGTGAGTCAGAAACTAAATCTTGGTTAAATAAAGAAGAAATGTGAAATAAACACAACTTAAACAAAAAACACAACTTTGGGAAGATGAACAACCAAACCTACACCTCCAACATCCCCGTTCTCTGATAAACTCTGTGTTTTATATCTGAAGGTAATAAGTTCCACCTACAGTATCACCTGCACTAAAGCACATATTCTAATGTAAATATGAAGGAAATAATTTAGCTACTGTGGCATTGTTTTTAGCTATGAACTGTCTCATGTTATTACAGCTAGAACTGAGACCATGCATGTCTCCTTGGAAATGCACCTGTCATTCAAAATAACCCCGCCCATAATAATGCATCACTTAAATAAACAAACTACTCTCTCCTGTGGAGTTATCTCTCTTCAGTTAAGGTAGTGGTTCCCAGCCTTTTTTCTTTGGGGACCCCTTCATGCAAATACCAAAAAGCGCTTTCATTAAAGGTGATAGAGAATGGTTGAACAGGGTACTAATCCTTGTTCTGTGATGTGATATGTAGCCCAAAAAAATTGGTTCAGAACTTCTTAAAAGTTCTGTCCAAAGTGATCTGTATGTGTGTTTGGTGAATAACACATCGTTTGCCTTTCTTGGCATCGTGTCTGAGCTTATCTGGCAGCCTCATTATGAAATGCATGTAAAACATTGTGTGTTGGGGCGAACAATTTATTTTTTATTTCTACAGAGGACCGAGTGGAAAAAAGTGACGGTGGGTCTCCTCCTGCGACCCGGTTTTATGTTCTCGTTATCCATTTCCTGGTATTGCAACGCTGCACCAATGTCGGTATGTTTCAGTTTGGCCACGTAACCCCGCCCCCAAGCGCTGAAAAGAGCTACGTGAACCGGTTCTAACTCTGGCCCAGGAAAGACTTGGTGCCAGGATAGAACCAGTTTTGAGAGCCAGGAGCCGGTGCTAAGGCGGTAAAAAACCAAAAAAACGGTGCTAAGTCTGGCTCTGGCTCCGAACCAGCACTGGAACCGGCTCAGTGGAAAAGGGGCCAGGGACCCCCTGCTCTTTTCAGGGACCCAGGCTGCACAGGCACAGGCTTCAGCCTGAAGGAAAGGTAGGTGTGAATATTACGTCAAGCTCTCACCAGCAGTCGTCTCCTGTTTTCAAAGTATTCCAGGAAGGAGGCCAGGGATCCCTTCGGAGGGGGCGTCGGCTTCTTAGTGGGCTTCGGGTAGCTCTCTTTCTCCGGATACTTTGACAACTTCTTTCCATTTTTCTTTGCTCCAAACTTTCCATCCTTCCCCACCTTCCCTCCTCTCCTCTCTGCTTTCTTTGCAGCCTTCTCGCTCTTTTTCTTCTTCTTGTCCAGTTTATCCTGCTTGCTCTTCACCTTGGTGGAGCTGACGTCGGTGAATGTTTCTGTCTCTGGGTGGCTCGCCGTCGGCTTGCTGGGCTCGTACTTGTCCTCATAGTTATTTGAAATCTGTGCACAGAAAGGATGTGTATTCATGATAATAGAAATATAGTATAAATTGATTCATTTTCAGATAATGCTGGTAAATAATTGTTTGTAATACTTAAGTTAATAACCAGAAACATTAGGTAAAATACATAAAAGGCCAGAATGTTGTGCGGGAAAAATCTAATTGGGAATTTTTCTGATAAATATTGTGATTTAACCTTTTAAATTCCAGCTTCTGATAGTTTTCATGCAGAAATAATATTTCTAACAAGCGATGAATTTTCTATAGTTGAGAAATGAACGACTTCATTGCACAGCGAGATGCAAAGTGTGGCCAAAGTTAGGTGTTATGATCCTGAATGTTTTGATCCTCTGTTCCTTTGATTCTATTGTATACTTCGTTTTTCTTTACTTATTTTGATTCTTATTACTTCATAACCAGTTTCCTGTTTTATTTTGAAAGATCCCTTTCCCTGTGTTTTCGTCTTTTACTTCCTCTTGCTTCCAGCTTTTGTGATTACCTGCCCTGATTGTGTTCACCTATGTCTCGTTGTCCTAGGTTATATAAGTCTTGTGCTCCCCTTTGTCTGTGCCTGGTCGTCTGTAATGCTTCCCCAGTGTAGTTCCCGTTTTCCTTCCCTCCGTGTTTCTATGACCTCCTGTTCCCCGGATTCATTTGTTTGGTTCCCTTCGAGTTCTTATTTGTCTTATGTTTTTGTAAAGTTTGACTTTCGGCTGATTAAAGCTCGTTTTTAGTTGCACCTTTTTGTGTCTGCATTTCGGTCCTTACCTCAAACCTTAACATTAGGGCTGGGACAAAAAATCAATTCACATAAATATCACCATTTTTCTTTCATGGTTTTCAAATAATTGTTTTTGTTTAAAAATCAGTTATCAATAATTATCTGAAATCTTTTTTTTAATTTAAACCACAGCATGTCAGAAGAAGGCAGCAGGAAGTTCAGTAAGCACTGGCTCCCGTCAAGGTATGCAGAACAGCTTCTCTGAACACACAACACATCCTACCTGGTTGAAGTCTATATACCAGGTAAATTTGGTTTTGTGTGTGTGTGTGTTTAAAATATTTTATCGTAATTCTTTACTTTATGCTTTTGTTATGCTTTTAATGCTTCATGTAAAGCAGTTAGAATTTCTTGGTCCTGAAATTGTGCTATACAAATACTGTCAGCCTGCCTTGCCTATACACAGATGAAATGAAATGTATCATTGACTGATTCACCTTGTCTCCCCCATTCTTCTTCTTGGGGGTCTTGCTCTTGGGGGGTTTGGGCGTTGCGGGGAGCAGCCTCCGAGTGTGTGGATCTCTGCTTTCCTTGTCGGTGCGGTTGTCTCCGGACGGGGTGGTTTTAGCTGGATACCTATCTCTGCGGTTGTAGTGGTAGGGATCAGCGGTGGTTCTCGGGGCCGGGAGCCACAGGGCAGTGGTGCGGGCCCGGGTTGGTCTCTGGGTGGTGGTGTGTCTTTTTGTAGTGGTGGTGGTGGTTGGTTTGGTGGTTGTTGTAGCTATGGTGGTGGTAGTAGTAGTCGGGGGCCGGGTGGTAGTTGTGGTGGTGGTTGTAGTTGTGGTTGTTGTGCTGGTGGTTGTTGTTGTTGAGGACTGTATGGGCTTTCTGTTGATGAACGTTGGTCTTCTCTCTAAATATCAGTAGCAGTTGAACGTATACAGAGATTATAGACACAGCTTCAACTCCAAAACTTTCCTCCAGGTGAAAAAATTGCAGGAATGTCAAACATAAACCATTTGACTCAGACTCATGGTGGAGTCAGCTGCACTTCCTGATTGAAGACAAAGATAAAATCCCAAATGTACCATAATCATATGGCACAAATCTATAAAATAGCATTTCTGCATTTAATAACTCAACTCTTATCCATCGGTAGGATGATTGAGGTGGTCAGTCCCATGCGTTACTAAGTTGTAGATGAATACATTTTCTATTGATGCCAACAGATGAGCGCCCTAGATCTGTAAACATTATCAGGTCAATTTTCTTTTTCTCTTTCTTCATGCATGTCTTTTCTCTACTAAGATAAAGAATCAGAATCACCAACTTTACAGTTTCAAACCGATAGATTTTGCTACATTTTCTCTTTCAAACCCCTACTTTCTGGAGCCAAGAAACATCTCAACACAGCTGGGAATCTGGGAGTAGTCCTGGACTCAGACTGAACTTCTGCATCACGTTAAAGGCTGGTTTATACTCGCGCGTAGCCTCCGCGGGGCAGACCCTCTGTGTGTTTATACTCCTGCGTAAGGAAACGCGCCGGGTCGCAGGGTTTTTCCGGCTCTACAGGCAGCGGTAGGCTGGTACCGGTCAGTAAACTCCGCCACGCGGAGTTTTTTCAGTGCTTCAACATACAAATTTAAAATCTATTGATTACATGCAATGATCAGTTTTTAAGAGCAGCTGTTAGATGAGCTGCACAGTCCGATAATTTTTTACGTGAGTCATTACTGGCGTCTCCGTGGATTTTGTGCCACAAATCACCAATGCAGCTGCAGGATCAGTGAAGTAAACTGTTGTCAGATCTGGAAAAGTGCAGTTTTATTTCACTTTTAC
>JAVQJG010180181.1:0-13331 GCA_036024015.1 Craterocephalus amniculus
AATCCAAGTGGGTCGCGGGTGTGCTGGAGCCTATCCCAGCTGTCAAGGGGCGAGAGGCGGGGTACACCCTGGACAGGTCGCCAGTCTGTCGCAGGGCCGACATGGAGAGACAGACAATCACCCACACACTCCTAAGGAGAATTTAGAGTGCACAATTAACCTTACATGCATGGGCAGTGGGAGGAAGCCGGAGTACCCGGTGAGAACGCATACACGGGGAGAACATGCAAACTCCACACAGGAAGGCCACAGTGTCAAACCCCTCCTCAGCCAGAATCAGACGCCCCCTCTGGCTCCTTATCAACTTGGGACTTGAACCCGCAGCCTTCTCACTGTGAGGCCGCAGTGCTAACCACTACACCACCGTGCAGCCCTGGAAATGAATCCTTCTCCTTAAAAAAAAAAAAAACCCTTATGTGTGAATGTATATCAAATCAGGTTAAAAGGTACAGACACATGTCTAGCCCAAGTCTGAGTAAATGAGTTCATTTTATGTATTTGCACAGATAAAATATTAAACAGCAGAAAACAGCCTACTTTATTAGAAAATTAGAGGAGTAATTTAGGGATCAGATAAAATCCGGTGTAATCACTGCCAGACAATTCACAGAAATGCTGTAATGACAGAAAACAGACCATGTAGCATATTTTCAGCTATCATCCCTGTAAAGCTGGAGCCAAACTGGCAAAGACGCTTGCCTTGGCGAACAGACGCAAAGAGAATCCCAGAAATGTTGGGGAGCAGCTTGGAATAAATGGTAAGTAGCTAAGACCTGGTTAGGACGGGTTTGGCCCAGCAGTGGAAACCATGCTGCTGGGGAACATCCAGGAGACGCAGTGGGACGTTGGTTCAAGTTGAGACGAAACTCCTGGCAGGGAAGGGGATGGCTATAAAATACAGATATGAAGATGTTTCCATGTCTCTGATGATTAGTCCATCTGAGACGGAGGCCAAGCGAAGGTTAGAGGGACAAATGAGCAACAAGTCCCGAAGAATGTCACCGTGATGATTTGTCACCCTCTGCTTTTACTGTGGTTTGAATTGTTATTATTTATTTCATTAACGAATACAAATTTAACATACCAATACTTAAGTGCGTTTGAAAGTTTATACCACTGGCTGCAGTTGAAAGGAAACCATTGGCAGGCTAATAGACAGCAAGGAAAAACTCACTGTAATGATTTGTCCATCTGCATGAGGAGGACATTCAAGGGTCAGCGTTGGCTTGCTCTGTTCTGCCTCAATATACTCCGTCTCCTTTATCCTACAGACAGCCAGGTGTTAGAAAGACCTGATCCACAGAGCTAAGTGTTCAACTGCAGAAGACTCTCATTTGTCACACGGTCACGGTCGCATCAGGCCAGCCTCCAAATGCATTTTTATAGATGACAGACATCTGCTCTTCTGCTGAGTTTATGCAGAACTAATTCTACATAGAGGTAGTTTTCCATCTCTGGTGCAGAACTTTCCTTTTTAAATGTCCACCAAACTACAAACTGCATGAAAAGAAGCAGAAAGTGGACATAACAAATAGGACACACCCGTGATTACTCACACGAGTTAGAAACTGTGGAGAAAGTCACACAGATGGAAAATAATGCAACAGCAAACCTGTAAAAATCTGTTAAAAGTCACACCAATCCATCCATCCATCCATGCATCTTATTCAGAGTCAGGTCATGGGTGCAGGGGTCTAAGCAGACTTCTCTCTCTCTCTTTCCTTCTTCAAGCTCCCCCTAGGCATTCCCTGGCCAGCTGAGAGACGGAGTCCTGGGACTTCCTCTCTCCTGTAGGATGTGCCTAAAAAACTTCACCACAGAGGTGACCAGGAAGCATCCAAGCCAGATTCTTAATCCACTTCAGCCGAATCCTCTGGATGTGGATAAACAGCATTTCTACTCTGAGCCCGGGCTTCTCACCTGATCTCTAATGGGCTCAACTCACAGGGAGCAACACTGCTCCTTCTTTATTCATTTTCTGGGTGATGAATTGAAAATCGTTTGCCCTCCTCAGACAAGCGGCAGGCGATGTTCGCACATGTGAAATTAAAAGGTCGTTCACATAGATGTGCACACGGGGGCTAGCAGTGCGACACAAGTCATTTCAACCAGTCAGAGAGGTTTTCACTGACTGAGCAAAGAGAAGAGAGATGAGATTTTCACCGTGGAGGATACAATTATTTTACCTGGATCTGACTTTCCAATATTTTGATATTTCAATGATTATATCATGTTTATCACTCATTTTTTATACCGCTTCGTACAGTTCAGGGTCGTGGGAAAGCTGGAGCTATCAATGAATCATAGTTAATTTCCCACCGTGTGATTAATAAAGAGGCAATATTATACTATAAGCTGAGGTCTGTGATGACAATACTTTTCCCTTGTTTGTAATATAGGATGAACCCAATTTTTCTTTTTCTTTCAGAGAGTCAAAATTTCTGGCAGAATCTTCTGACAATTAATCCCTGATGCCTTCTTTGTCACTTAATGTCAAAGTGGAGTCTATTATGTAAATCTCTATAGCCGACCAGCAGGACCCACAGCTGAGAAATTGCACTAGAGAACTTAAATATCCGGGACGCTGCCTGCTGAGTTTCACTTTGCGCATGCGTTACATGTTAAGAAAGTGAAGGTAAGCACACCAGTGAATCTAACAACAAAATGTTACAAGATATTACCGGAGGAAAACAACCGTACAAGGTTCTCCATGGACTCAACTGTTCAGCTTTTGGAAAGGTAGGGCTGTCAGTACAGGGAAATATACTGTGAAAGAGTCTACGTTCTGTTCTAAGTGTTAACATATTGCGGCTTTAATGCTCATATATAAAAAGGCTAAAAATATCATTGTTTGATCTCTTTTTGTATTGTGTTGTTTTCATTCAATCTTCTACCTACTTTGGGATCACATACAGAAATTATTCGCCTTACTCAGCATGTTTACGGCATAAGTTTTTGGTACTGATGTTAATTACTCTGCACTGTCCTAATGAAAGAAACAAATAAAATAAAATTTGGAAATAAAAATTGCAAAAAAGAAGAAAAAAAACAAGCCCAAAATTTACTGGAAGTGAAGGGGGCCAGTACGTTTGTTATGAACTTGCTTTGGTGTGAACACATAAAAAGCGTGGAGGTGGGAGTGTGGCGATATGGAGTCACATTCAAGCACAAAAAGCTGAAAAAACTTAGAAAATGAGCTTAAAGTCTGCTTAAAGTCTCATAAAATCTCCAACTGAGAAAATTACTAAGAATATGACAGTCATGTCAGTTATTCCGACAAAACACATTTATGATCATTTATTGAGAAAAGTAAAGCAGCACACGTTCTCCAGCAAATGAAAATAAAGCCAAGACAAAACAGTGGAAAGGATATTTCTTAGGAATGGTTGAACATCTCTGCAGACTATTAAAGAACAGATTAACAACAGAGCCTCTAAGCCAGATGCGTTGCTGTGCATCTCGGAAACTGAAAGACACCAAAATATAAGACCCAACGATGCATGGGCAGAACTACTAAGAAGATCCTCGACAACGCTGTCCTCGCAATTTACATCTTCAAGGGTCTATGTAATGACAGTAAAAATGAACACAGTTCTTCACCAAAAAACCCCATGAGCACCACAATGATCATGTCTCGCATTTATAGAGCAGTTGTGGCTCCGACTGGAATATTTCTTCAGTGTGGGCCAAGGCATGAGCCCAACAACTGCCACACAACGGTGTGATCACATAAAATCAGATTTTAAAAACAGCCCACAGATAAATGCTAAGTGAAACCACAACTCTTAATTATCCTTTTAGCATGGAGGTCAGAGTCTGACCAGGTCCCATTTGTCTAGCTGTACTATTCGTCCAAGGTCAGCACAATCTAGGCCGCAACAAGCTGAAATAACAGCCAGATCCAAGCCGATTTTAAACGCAGTGCAAATGACTACAACTGGTATGAACAGACATCTCAAATGACTCCCATATGACTGATCGGAAAGCTTAACACCAGCTAGGACTCACTGAGACTGTAGTAAAAGCCAAGAGATGAAACAACGTGAAGCTGGAGAGTGTTTACTTGGAGGTGAAGTTTGCAGACTGAGAGACAGCTGTTAGAAAAATGAGGATGTTCGTCTGTTTCCTGTCCTGGTGATTCTGACATTCCAAAAGACCCAGTCAGACAGGAAAACTTATCAGATGCAAACCAGTGATGCTAAAGGTACAACTGAACCCTAACACTAACCCTAACAGGCAACTTTTGATGGCTTGTTGGACAACAGCCAACCTATGAGAGAACTATACACCTTGCAAGTTTCAAATCATATTTTAGACTCACCTTTAATTTTAATACTCATCTAATG
The DNA here is from genome assembly GCA_036024015.1 of Craterocephalus amniculus. Lineage (NCBI taxonomy): Eukaryota > Metazoa > Chordata > Actinopteri > Atheriniformes > Atherinidae > Craterocephalus > Craterocephalus amniculus. The sequence continues at coordinate 4,347 of JAVQJG010180181.1, forward strand.
CTTGCTCACAGTCATTCTGTCAAAACTCAGTTATGCAAGCTTGTGCTTCTGTGTTTCTCTTAGAAACTATGCCATCTGATTGCAATGCACCATCTCAATCCCGGAGGTTCCATGACGATGGAACAAGCTACCACATGCTTTCAGAGTTGGGGAATTCCACTGTACCCTCAAGAATCTCTTGAAAATACATCTATCCTACCCCGCAATAGCCCATCACACATCCAGTTTACTAGGGGTGTCACGATCTCGATTTTCATTCGAAATTGATCGAAATTACGTCCAAGTCTCGAGCACCGAAGACAAGGAGAGGATCGACGATTCCTCCCCAGCTGCACATTTTCCCCACAGCGCCATAAACTGCTTCATCTTCCCCGTGCTGCTTTCCTTCCCTCTGCTCAGCTCACTACCTGAGGGGAGGGGCTGCTCCTCACACACACACTCGAGCACACAGGCTGTGCGGCAATAGCAGCACATGGGAGAAAAGTGACCCAGAAAACTTGACGAAACACGTAAGTTCAATAAAACCCTCCCGAGTTGAAAGTAAAAACATGACATCCTTTGCGAAGACAATAAGTGCCACATGTTCAGCAAGCATAAAATTCAGCAGAAAAAACAACAAACAAACAACAAACAGCTCGCGCTGGACCTGTTAGCTGCGTGCTAACACTTTCTAGCACTTGGCTAGCCAGCGGGTGTAGCCCACCAGGGGTAGCTAGCCACCCCAGACTTTATACTGTGATGTACCTGTTGTGACACACTATACCTGCTGATCACAGCCTAACTGTGGATAAAACACTGTTACATCTTGCTAAACCAGTTATCTTAGGATTTGTTTTTTTACACTGTGCATTACTAAAAAAAAAAAAGTATCACTTAATTTCCCTGTATTAAAGTACAAATTAAATCATCCATGTAGATATTACTGCCATTTGTGATACATCACACAAAAATGAAATTCAATTACTTATATATGTAGCCCATCTTTTGAAATATGATTTATTGTGAAAAATGTCATTACTAAAACCGTGATCGTAGACTAGACTACTTTAAAAATGGCATAGGCCTTTTTGTTGTAAGAAGAAGAGAACAAAATCGAGAATCGAATCGTGACCCTAAAATCGAAAATCAAATCGAATCGAAGATTGGGAGAATCGTGACACCCCTACAGTTTACATACATTAAGCCAGCACCACAAAGCTCAGGACTCAATCAAATGATGCTGCAGCCTCACAGCTTGATGTGCACAAAGACACACTGATGCAAGACCAAGCTGTCCCTGTCCGAAGGTTCACACCAGTATTCTTTTTTTATGGAATTAAGGTGTATTTATGAAGGGACTTTTTATCGTAGAAACCTGCTGGTTATGGTCCTATATTGTGTGTTGTGTTGTATTAACAGCCTGGGTCCATTCAGCACAATTCACAATGAATCTTCCCTAAAGAGGGAACAGTCCCAACTTTCTGTGGTTGAACTTTAAACTGCTGGGCAATTATTTCTCTATCTGGGTTTGATGTGTATGCTGGTGTCAGCTTTCAGGCTACTGACTGCACTCTTTGGATCATTCAAGCCTTTCATTTACAAAAGAGGTAGAGCTTGTGGAAGAGTGTGAATCAAGAGCACTTTGCACATGATATTCAAGCTGGAATGGGCAGAAGTGGAATGGTGTTGCAGTTTCTCTCCTGTGGTCACCGCACAAATTCAACAAGGAAACCCCCAGAAATTCAGAATCACTTTATCATAAACTGCCTAAGCTTCAATGGACCCACACAGAGCAGTGATGCTTAAGACGCAGACGATGCCCAAGTTTAAACAGGCACAGCAGGTAGCAGTAGAAAGGTCCCACCTTGTATGTGCCTTCACTCAAAAATCTGGCATTGCAACATGAGATGTGAAGGTATGATAATACATGACGTACGTACTAAAATGCTGAGGGATTTTAAATGGTAAATGGACTGTACTTGTATAGCCCTTTTCTAGTCACAGACCACTTAAAGCGCTTTACATGACAAATCTCATTCACCCATTCATACCCATTCACACAGCACCTATATTGAATCATACTGGGTGCTTAGGAGCTAACATTCATACACATTCAAACTGAATGTGTATGAATGGGAGGCAAGGTAGATTCAGTGTCTTGCCCAAGGACACTTCGACATGTGCCGGAGTGGAATCGAACCGCTGACCTCCTGGTTTAGTAGGCGGCGATTCTATCCACTGAGCCACAGCCGCCCTAAACGCCTTAATTTTAAAAGGTAAACAATCAGCACTGAATCACACACGATACAATGCAACGATTCTATGTATTCCAACATGTTGTGGTCATCATTCACAACACTGTGTGGTACTTACGTCTAACTGGGGATAAGGTACGTGGGATACATCAGATGTGCCTTTTATATGCCACACTACAGGACACAATGCATATCATCATTCATAATGGCAAGTACGTCTTGGACCCTTTATAAAATCAGTAGTAAACAACAACAATGAACCACTGTAATTTACATACAACCCTCCAATCACACAGTATGAATTATCAATAAATACCCAGTTTTTGATTAAAAAGACCCAAAAGTTCAAAATAATATTATAAATATTGCACAACCCACACAGCCTCAGGAGAGATATACTGAACAATCGATATGACCATAAAAAATATTATATTATTCTAGAGGATAATCTCACACATTGTACAACACTGCTGAGTTAAAGTCACATTACCTCTGGTTCTGCAACATCACATAATTCAGATTCATTCATCAATGGGTAAAGTGGCTTAGAAATGGACTCGTTAAAACAGATTTTTTTGGGGGGCCAGCGTGTAACTTCCTGGTTGGAAAAGGAGCTGCTGCTTCTCTATGCTCCGGAGAGGGTGTCAGATTGTGAGAAAAAGGTTTCATTTGCGTCCTTTAAAATGTTTAGTATATTCTAATGAAGGAAAATCCCTTTGATGTTTGCATAATGAAAACAAAAACGCTGCAGATCCTGACTTTCCCTGCAGTCTTCCTCAAGTCTTCTTCACTTTTCTTCACTATTTAACCAACCTCACATCTGAGCCCTTAGTTGTTTTAATTAAATCTCTTTTTTAAATGACAATCACCACTTTGACTTTGATCCCACCTAGAAATTCCCTCCTAACGTGAAGAGATGAGGCAGCTTCTGCTATGGTTACAGCTGCAGTTATAAACACGCTTCTTCAGCAGCAGCGATACTCAAACACAGCAAATAAAATGCAATCCGTTAGAGCGATGTACATCTCTGTGATATGTTTCTAACAAACGCTTTCTCAAGGCTCGTTTTCCATTACTCCATCTCCCTTTTTTTCCACATCCCTCTCATTCTGTCTCACACACAAAAACACACACATCTATTACCCTTTGCTGCAGACGTGTGCTTCACTTCCTTATATGCACTGCTGCTTCAAAACACCTGAACATAATGATGTGAATTTTATATACACAATGAACTCTTGTACCCTCTCTCACACACACACTCACAGCTGGCTGCCTTCCTTTAGTTGTGGCAGAGGGAAACCAGCGACTTTTGGACAACATCAGTATCACTGAGTTCAAGGAAAACACACACACAGGGAAATGCATGGGCCAATCCAATGACAGCATAAGTGCATACACACCCATGGTGGAACGTTGACAAACAACATGATTATAATGGTGATGAGGTCTCTGTTCATGACCTCTGCAGTACCCGTTCCTGGCTACTGTTGCTTCATCACACACACAAACAACGCAGTGAACCCACATCGGCTGAGACAAAAGGGCTCTTACTTTCAAATACACACTTTCCTGTTCACATTTGAAACCACACTCACACACACACACACAGACACACACACACACACGCAGACACACAGACACACACACACACACGTGGCTGATCGTCTCTGTTTCGCTGAGGTGACTTTTGGCCCTCATCTGCATCACCGAGCTCAAGGAAAACACACACGAGTCGTTTCTGTTCAGTGTGTACGCCAAGGATGCTGCATTCTTTTGGTCAGCTTCGCTATTCATAGAGAACCACAAATTTATCACTCAGCACTCGATGTGTGTGTCTGCATACGTGTGCATCGGCAGGAACAAGAGGAGAGATGTGAGTTGGAGAGGGCTTTATTTTACAGAAAGGGGACAGGGCAGGAATAATGTGTGTGTGCGTGTGTTTGTGTTCACCGTTTTTCAGCCTGTAATCATGATGTCAACCTAACCATTCAAACTATGACAAATGCCCCATTCTGACAATCAGAGCAGATTCCTACGGGACCCTGAATGCATCGCAGTGGCCATACATCACGGAGTTAAAATGGCAGCTGCACATGAACACACACACACACTCAGGTCTGTGGTTTTGGGAAATCCTTTGGCTTCTGCTCAAACGGTGAACTTCAACTGACCTGTACAGCTTTGACTGAACGACACAAGTATTTTACTTCAAACTGTATGAAACTAGCAGAAAACACATAAATACTTGTGTTTTTCCTCTGATATGAGCCAACTTAGGATCCATGAACAAATACTTAAAAAGAAAGCAAAAAGACACAACGTGTCAACTTTGACCCAGATATCAGCCTAATGTAAGTAATAATGACGTCAATAGGCAGTGTTTGATACTTGACATGAAAAAAATGTATATCTCGCTAACTTTTCCCTGAGATATATGATATAAATCTCAACATATTTCTTTTGCTCAACCATCAGAATTTAAAGCCTTGGATGCTAAATGGCAGAGATGGGGACTTGAGACTTGATGACTTGGACTCGAGTTGCTTCTTTATGACTTGTGACTTGACTTGAAAAATGAAAAATACTTGCAACTTGACCTTGGACTTGGAAGTTAAAGACTTGGGACTTAACTTGAGACACCATGACTTGAATGACTTGAGTGTTGTTTTTAGGGATGGGTACTGAAACCTGGTGCGGAGTCTGACGGTCCATGCAAACCGATAAGCTTTGGCCTTGTCTGTGCTCTAAACAGTATTTAAGGTGGTATTTCTTTTTTGTAGGAGACTTAACTTAAGCTAGATACGTTTTGGTAATCAGTCCTCCTTAACAAGAACCCATGACACATGGGCTGATGGGAGGGGCGGATGTTGTTCTCATGTGTTTGCCTTGCTATGTGATTCTGCAGAGAAACGCTACCATGAAGGCTGCACTAGTAGCGCAATTGCATTACAGCCTCCCACCAGTTGGCGGCAGTAATTAGCCCGGTAGTTGCTCAACTACCTCCATTAAGCAGAAGAAGCCTCAGCTAGCTGCTAGACTGTAGCGAAAGTTATGAATATAAGGATTTAAACTGAGACAAATTGGTATTAAAACCCCTAAATAGCAAAAATTTCGCACAAGAACAATCCAATTGATTAATTAATTACGGTTTCATAACAGAGGTAGTATCAAGGCAGATCTGAGAAGTTTATGTGTACTGTTTGCTCAGTTGACAATGTTGTGTTGTCTCTGCCTTAACAGCCGGGAGGCTCCAGGCCACCCAGCCATGCTGTGGGATAGAAAATGGATGGTTGGATGTTGTATTTTTGTTCTTAATGTTCTCAGGGCTTGTTTTGCATGTTATCTTCACACTGAACATAATTTTGGTTGTTATTTCCAACCAAACTTAAACTTATTAAATAGACAGCAAGTGCTCAGTTTATAGTATATTTAAAAAGTTACCAGAGTATTTTTAAAAAGTCATCTATATTTTACTCTTTATTTATAGTTCTTTTATATTCTGCGCTTAGCTATTTCTAAATGTGAAACATAAATTAATATTTACCAATATTTTTTCCCCCTTTTAGTCTTTAAAAAAAAGTATTGATAAGAGTACCGATAAAGTACCGAACCGATAAGGAGTACCAATAAAAGTAGTAGTATCAATAAATCCTTAACGAACTTATCCCTAGTTGTAATCATTATTATTCACATCATGTTTACAGTTTTAATGACGTTGTTGATATCTAAAATGTTGGATAGTCAAACATAGCGCTTTATTTGAAATCGGCTTACCGTATCAATCAGCCCCGCCCTCTCATGCCCACTGCCCACTGCCCACTGCCAGATATCAAGATGTCAGTCGTACCCGAGGTAATCACCTTCAGGTACAAGGATTTTTATCAAGAAGAATAACGAAACACAGCAGTTTGCAAGACGTACAAAAATACTTTTCAGTGATGATAACAGAAATACAGAAGCATGATATTCCCTCATTCAATATCTGTAAAAGTCTAGATATATTTGAAAATCTCAATGTACTGCCCAGCCCTACATTGCATGCCGGTGCTCCAAGGCAACTTTACTTTTCAGAAACCAGACTTTGTAACTTTGCAGGAGTGGAGCCATCTATCATGGGATCTGCAGCGCTTTGCCTTGCAGACGGTTTCTCTTTGAGTGACTTTCTCCCGCTCTTTCATCAAAAGTTTGTCAGTGCTGAACAAAGTAAGAAGGTAAAACAGTGTCTGAGGAGGCAAGAAAGAGAAAGACTGCCACCCCTAAACTTTGGCAAATTTTTGCATTGCACTACTTCCAAATGAAGGTTAAATAAGGATCCAACTTGCATCCTGTCTCTTCTCTGAGCTCTCTCTAGCTAGTACGTCAGTCTAACTGACTTTTGCATTGTCTCTCTTTCTCACTCCCTTTTTCTCCAATAATGTCCTCTTGCATTTTTCTTCTCTCAATCAGTTTTCATGCAGGTTAAAAACGGACGGTGTGTTGATATCCAGTTGCTGTGACATGGTGCCATAAAGCATACCACACGTCATCATCTGTTGGTTTTGGTTTGGAGGTATGTTGGATCTATTGTTGCTGTACTTGCATTTTATTTTGTAGGTTAATTCCCTTCAGTATTCGCTTCAGTTTACTTTCCGTTCTCTACACACGCTGTTTTTATTGGCTAATTTGCTTCTCAAAGTCCTCGTTTACCCCTTGGTTGGTTTTGTTCATTGCTAACTCATTGGGTCTTAGTCATGGGTGTGTCAGTCCTGTTGTTTTTTGTGTTAAATCTGTGTTCTAGTCTGCAGTTGTGGCTTTTTATTGAACTTTCAATCTACCTTCACCTACCTCTGGAGTTTCAAAGTAATGCTCCATTCTCTGGACGATGCAGATCGATCACGGCTCCAAGAGTGTACCTAAAAAACGTTGGCATGCCATCAAATTATATCATTACATATTTTGATCATTTTATGAGTTAAAATCACAAGGATTTAAGTTCAGGAATGTGTGTATTGCTGCTTTAATAACATCTGATGAGTCCAACAACATGGATTCAGTTAGAAAGCCGACTATCTCAACATCGAAGTCGGGCATATTTTAGCTTTAAATCAACAACTAAAGAAGAACTCCAAAAATCTTGAAGGCAGTCAAGCAAATTCGTTTTTAACAGTGAAATTAACAGAGAGCTAATGTAGCCGGTAAAATGTTCATTTTGACATGTAATTGTTTGACATGCTGTTTTTCTGTATTAAGTATGTGAATTAGAAATGAAATTTGTAGTGGAGTTGGCCAAGAAGCGTGTTAATAAACACTGAGTTTCTTCCTCTAAGGTGGCCTGTTGGGTAACCTGGACGCAAACTGTTTTGGGGGAAGTTGTGTGCAGCTGTGAGCGAATGCCAACAGAGGTAATTATCCAATAGGTGCAGGTTCCAAGATAACAGCTCCACCATTTTTGCTGCTTAGAAGTGGAAATTAAGTTACAATGACTTCCAGTCCTGCTTGCTTTGCTGAGTTGCTCTAAATTGACACGAGTTAGGAAACAGCTGTTCCACAAAGAAGTGGGTTTGGAAAGCTAACAGTATTTATAGCTCCATTATAGGAGTTTTACAGTAAACAAATATTTGCTATGTGGAGATTTAATGCCATGATGATCTTACCAGAGAGACGATCCCCTACCCGTTGAATGTGTATACAGCGGATTCTGTGGCCGTGGTTCTTGTGGCTGCTGGTCTGGTTACGCATCTACAATGACTCGGTGCAGTACGGTTTTAGTCTTTGGCTAATTTTAGAGTCAATTGTACTCTGTTAATGCAATATAAAAAGATTAAGATCTCTTTGAAGGTCTTAAAGTTCAAGTTTTTGGAAATGGATGGAGACTGCTTTTCCAGACCGATTCACTGTGATTTCATGAGGTTGGAAATCGGATATTTAACGATATTAGCACATTACGTCCACCATCTTCTTAAATGACTTGTTTATGTTAAGAATGAACTCTCATTTAGTCATTTCTTTCCTGTAATGTCTTTTCAAACGCCAAAATGAGCAAAGAGTACCAGATAAAAGCAGAGCAAGGGAGAGAGAAAAGAGGGCTGAGATGAGGCAGGAAAATGAAGAAAAAGACGAGGAAACTGGACACCTGCGTCTTTTGGGCTTTACTAATCAAGTTTTTTGATCATGAGCTGAATTCCCTCGATGCTTATAAACCCCCTCGTTGCCCTCAGTATGACCAAAACGGTACCCAGCAGTTACAATCCAGTTGGCGGGGTTGATATTAGCAACATATCAAAATTTTTCTGGATTTTCCCCTCCAAGAATGTTGAATTGCTGTATTAGAAATTAAACTATAAGCTTCAATAATTTTCTGGATGCACTTCACTGAGCATGTTGCCTTATAAAAGGTATCTGGATATGTGCGCTTTCCACTCAAACAAATTCATGACAATTCTCAAAGCCGGAGCCTGGACAGAAGACAAGTGGAGCTATCAGGTGACAGCAGAAATGTATTTGGCATTGTTCATGTCTGCACACGCTTCAGTAGTCCTTAAGAGCTGAGTATTATATGGCATGTTGCCTTTTTATGGTTAAAGTGAAATCACAAACAGATGAGATGAATAAAAACGATGAAGAGGAGTCACACTGGGGACATACAATAGGATTACTGGGATGATTTACAGTAGATTGGTCTTAGAAATCAGAGGGTCCTGATTAAAATGAGATGCTGATTAGACGTACGAGTCCTGACGAGAGGTTTGGTTAGGTCTTTTAAGAAAAG
>JAVQJG010180182.1:0-22440 GCA_036024015.1 Craterocephalus amniculus
GCAGCTGCAGGATCAGTGAAGTAAACTGTTGTCAGATCTGGAAAAGTGCAGTTTTATTTAGCTTTTATCCGCGGTTTAAAAGGTAGTCAGATATCCGGAAACTAGTATCACAATCTGACCAATCACAGGGGAGAACTTCCGCGTCTCTGCGTCCGTGTAGCCGGCTGCAGTCAGGTCTGGAAGAGGTGCGCGTCGAGCCTCTGCGGACCTACGCAGAGGCTACGGCGGTTACGCCGTAACCCCCTCGACGCAGACAACGCGCGAGTATAAACCAGCCTTTACATTTAAGTAAGACAACTTTAAAACCCTGTTTGATAAAGTTTTCAGTTCTCACTCATTTAATGTCCATTTGATAAAAGAAGCTGTCAGGCCTTGTGACTTCTGTTGGGTTTCTATAGCGTCTATATGTGTCAGTTGCATTTATTCAAAGTAAGCTCTCAGGAACATGGTATACCTGTACAACAAATCCCTACTTGGGACAAAAGTGTACAAAAAATTAAAATCTCCCAGAAATTGTAGGAGGAATGTTGTAAGCATGGTTTAAAGGGGATAATGTGTAACTTTTGGCCACTAGGGGGAGCTGAACCTGTAACATTCCACAGGCCACATGGCACAGTCATAAAAAAAAAAAGTTTCCATCCTGTTTTGGAATCATCTGCAGATTACTTTGACCAGCTGATAGTGAAGTCATTTGGATTCAAGAATTTTTCAAAGGACTTGTCATCACTGAAGGATCGGCTCTACCAATGGAGGTATGAGTGCTTATACATGATCCATTTTATGATAACGTCAGCATTAGCCTGTAGCTTATGGGACATACAGTGAAAACCATAAAACTATACCAAGCCAGTTACAAATTGCTCTGGTGCTACTTTGATATTTACATGAGTAATACAAAATGCATTTATTGCATGAAAACCTGCATTAGCTACTGGCACAAAAAGATTTATGGAGTCATGTTAGCTTTGGTCTGTAGCCGATTAGCTTCAACTAGTCGCATTTATACACAGAAGTCTACTGCAGCTCATCAGGACTTACTGCTGTTGTTTTGAATAAGCTGCTTGAAGATGCGGAAAAGTAAATTGATGCAGATCACGTGATCCCATGATTGCCCGATACGCTACCACAAAGTTACAATGACTGGTTTCTGAAGAGGGCAGCCACTTCGGAGCACCAACACTCATCAAACGCTGAACTGACCCTAGAAATCTTTCATCATTACTCACATTAGGCTGATGTTTGGGTCAGAAGTTACACGGTATCCCTTTGGACAACAATCCACATATTCCATAGACAATGAAAAAACGAGATGTATGCTACTCAGAGAATTCTTCCGTTCTGCAGCAAGGCAGAATAATATGATGGTATGATTAATCACAACAAATTCTTGTTGAAAATCAAAATAAATTCCAAATTTCTTCATTAATTTACAAAATAAGGAAAAAGTATCATCATTTTCCTTTGGTTTTAATAAAGTATGTTCTCTATTAATTTAATTTTAGACTAAACAAAGTCACTTCCCACCCCACCTTCAAACCCACCAATTAGGGATGCAACAATACCACTTATTTCCAAACCAATACGATACTGATACTTGAATCTGAGCCCTTACCATTACCAAGTACTGATACCAAAACGTCTACCATGCTAAAAAAAATGAAATGAATTGGAAGACAGGTTTTATTTTCTTCTCTGCTTTTTACAACCAACAATGGTGAAATAAAGAAAAAATAAAAGATAAATAAAAATGACAACATAACTAGTATACAAGTACTTTAGAGTGGTATCGGTACTGATACCGATAATGGTATCGGTATCGATGCAACCATACCATCAACCATTTTGACTATAGTCAAAATAAACAAGGAGATATTGACAAAACATGGGTAACTTTGCTCTACAGGACACACATGGACATTGCGGAAGGAGGTGGCTGAACACAGGAGTCATAATGCTGATGAGATCTTGCAGGGTGATCTGATTTCAGTGTGAATTAGAGTTAAAAAGAGCTCCCTGCTGGGCTTATACTCAGGACAATCTCCCTCCCTACCAGACATTCATTGTTAACATGACATTCCCTGTGATCCCAGCTAATAACAGCCTCAGAGGGTGGGTTTTTTATGACACTTACAAGAAGGAAAAATAAGGAGGACTGCTATTCTGCCTTTTGCTTAATGTTTATCTCTTGGGAATTGCACAGTGGCAAGGCACACAATGATACAATCTCTTTTAATTCTCTTTCTGGTCTGTTTACACTCAGAGGAAGAGCCAAGAAATCAAGAAGGCGGGGGGGGGGGGCTCTTCAGCAGACGCACTCAGCAACATCTCCCCACCAGTTAATATTTCGAAGTCATTATATTCTGATTGGAAATCTGTTAAACAAATCATCTGTCTAGATGTGAAACAACTTCAAACATCAGGGGGGACTGAGAGTCACCTTTCTTACACATTTGACACAACTACACGAACAGCACATGCTCACTTTTAAATATTCTCTGCCAACCTCTAATCAAGGTCTAAGCCTCTAGGTTGCTCAGATTTTTCCATTTATTTATTTTTTCTCCTCAAATTTAAATTGAATCACATTATCTGTTTTTGCTTTGGCCCCATTACTCATGGAGAACAATCTGTAATGATAGTCTATCATCAACAAGGTGGGTCGTGTTGCACCATTGATTAGAATTTTCCAAACAGCTTTTATGTTTATGAGAAACCACCCTTAGAGCAGCCTGCATCATATCTTCCCAATCTGTTTATGCAATTATATATTCCAGTCTGACTGCAGATAAAAATCACTATTGATCAAGGTAGATATATACAAACCTGTATGGCTATCTGCAAAGCTTTCTGTTGTCTATAGAGGGACAAACAATATGGCAGAGTTGAAAATCCATCAGAGCTGACAGGTCCATTACACACCAACATCAAACTGCTTTTGGTTGTCTGAACCTTTTTGTCCACTCTGTCCCACTTGAAGTATTACAAGCAACTTGAAATATTGCAGGAAGCCTTTATTTCTGTAGCAAAAGAGCAGTTTAATTTTCTGATTCTGCTTGTTTTAAGTTCTCGGCTTTTGGTAAAAAGAGATAATAACTACGATGGATACATTTCAAGAAAATTAATTTGGTAATTATGAATGGTATTAAGAACACTTCATCACACATAATATAAAGTCTAAGTGCCGAATTTAAATTCACAATGAGGAATACCCAGGACGTTCATTATGAGACTGTTTGTTACTGTTGCATAAGAAAAAGAGCCACTAAATCAGCTCCCACAGGACAACTGCTCCACCAGGTCGCAAACTGCTCTGCTTATCCTTTTATGTGTCTGGCTAAAAATTCTGAGTGCTGCTCATCTGTTCGCGCTGAGACAGTCTGCTTAAATACAGGATTGGACATTTAAATGATTTCACTTGTGACAGGCCTGCTGTGACAGAATAACAGATTCTGCTGAACAAATAGTCCGTGGAGGCTGCTGGGGTCCCTGGAGTCAGCCTCGAGCCCTCAGGCTCTGTTTTGTTAAGGACTTGTTTCAGTATGGCAGGACTTCTGGAAACATATTGGCCTTGTTACATTGAATGAAATGCTAATTCTCACAGACTGTCTGGATTGTGGGTCTTTGTGTGCATGCATGTGGTCACACACGTTGCACATGGGTAGAATAAAATGTAATAGAATTTATACAGGGAAATTGTGATCAACCACAAATAAAGAAGTATGATTTGAATTGAAAATCTAGATCAAATTTAGTGATAGACACATGTAAAAGATACTGTTTTTTCTCTTCGCTGAATTAATGCATTCGCTTCATGTCGGCCTTATAATGAAGCCTTTTTTTTTCTTTGAGACTGGCTTTGACAAGCTGCATAGGTGGGAGTCCCTGAAGGTATTATAAGTTTATGATGGGATGATGAGGAGTAGGTCAGCCAGAATGTGCTTAAAAAAGCCAACCCAAGCTCTTTCTGAACTTACCTTTCTTTGTGTGGGGAATTGGACAAAAGCCATAGTTCCCTCTGGTCTGTCAAAGCTATTCTATAATCAACCAACCGTGGCCCTCCCCTTAAAGAATAGGAAGACATTATTCAGCTTCCTCCTTCTGATCTTGAGGCCACAACAAACCATGTAAGCCATGGCTGACTGGTTAAAGCAAAAAAAAAGAGGGAAAAAAGAGGAACACAATGTCCTTCTGTCAGCAACTGCAGACACCGTGGCCTATGAGCCAGGCACCATGTGACCCCTCGACCACCACCTCAACCATGGTGGCCATGCCACTGAGCATATGTCTCACAGACAGAGAGGCCTTGAACCTTAATGCGCTCAGTCTACAATAAAGTTGGATGTCAAACAGAAGTAGTCTGGTTATTTCAAATTAGGACTACAAGTCAAAGACATTTCTTAATCAAAGCCATTATCACATATTTAAAGTTTCAGCGAATGAACTTACTAAAGTAAATGTCATCCATGCACCGAGTAATGCGTTTTCACGTCAAGTTGTAAAGTCATTTCCACGACTGACTGAAACTTAGAGACTTAACACTCACCCAGAACATTTACTGGCCTCAGTTTGCCAAATGACAAAAAGGAATTTAAATGAAAGAGGCGGCAAAGACTCAGCTCTGAGACTGAATATCCCAATCACAAAAACTAGATTATAGATTATTGTGTCGTATTTTTTTCACTTAACAAGTGAAAATGCAATTTGCCAACTCGAGTAAAATACTGTTGGTTATAAAACACTGATTGGCAAGTTTAACATACAAAATAAAAATTAATAAATTTTGCAGTACAAGCTTAAATGTCACATTCAAAACAAAATGTTATCATTGCACTGAACAAAACTGATTTTAAAAGTGTACTGGCGATGATCATGGAGTGAGCCGCTGCATGTTAAATAGGTAAAGAGCCCCATGGCAGTAGCAGTGGCCCCCTGTTACCATTTAGTCCTATTTGGCTGGCCTCACTCACACTCATAATTAAGACCCCCTACTGTGAATATAAATGGCCCCTCAATCAATAGTGATAGAGAGAAATAAGAGAGAGACATGAAGACCATGGGCATATCTCAGGGGCAAACATGATAGCATTATGAAAGGAGCAGCTTGAAAGCGGCTTTTACCCTGACAAGGCAGCTAACGTTGTAATTGTCCCTCGGGGGACCAGGAGCTCTTGTTATTAGAAAACAATTTCTCCCTCTAGGCCACTTCTTCTCGGGCCTGATAGCACTGATTCCCCATTTCTCTCCTCTTTTCTGTTATCCAGCAATAATCTCATGCACGATGAATAAATACTGCTGAAAAGTTGGAAACCTGTGTTTCTCTAAGGTATTAAATAGATATAGTTTCACATTAGTAATTAATATTAAAGTTCTATTGTATCATCCATGAATACTACTGCATAATAAATTTGTGTTAGAGGATGATTTTCAGGGGGAAATTGCATGATGTTTGCTAACAGCTCAGTTGAGGAAAACCTAATGAGTGGATCTGCACTGCTGATTTTATTGGTTAGTTTCCAGCTTCCTTTGTTCTTACTTGTACCTTTATGTCTTTTAAACCATTCAAAGAGAAGCATACATCACTTCAAATAGTTACCTCATTCCCTGGTTAATTTAAAAGGTTTATTCCCAGAAATGAATCCCCTTTGTCAAATCCATTGATCCTTGCAAATCTAGTGCAATATTGCTGTTTGTTTAATAAATTGACCTGTAATGTAGATTAAGTTAAAGGGGGGGAGCATGAAGAAAAAAAAAGTGGGGGTGAAAAAAAAATGGCCATTAACATTTTGCCTTGTGAGTTTGTGTGGTTAATTTAAAACATTTAAGGCTGGAAATGAGCTTCTCCATCAAATGTCCCACTTCCATTTACATTTCTTGCATACAAGTCAATTTGTGGCTGCCCCACACCATAAATCATTGCCACCGGAATGCTGTGTCTGTACCTCTAGACATTACCCTGGCGCATGGTACTTAAAAAAAGCAATTTAGAACTCCATTTGCTCAAAAAACACTGTGCTTTCAGCAGACTCACACTTCTTCCAACAAAATGAAGATTAAACAGCAATGCCTAAAAGAGTTTTATAGTATATGAATGTCTGCAATTGTTGTAGTTGTCTTTTTCCTGCTTTTGTTTGATACATAGTTTATAATAGGGTTGAATAAACAGGCAATGGCATTTTTCCCCTACTCAAAAAAATCAAGATATTGTAAGATAAAACATTTAGGCATTTCTTTGATACTATTATATATACTTTTTTGGTATCTTGCTTATTGTCTTTGATACTGACCTTCCTCCTCACGCAATATAACTGTAGCACACTGGCAGAGAGAAAGTAGAAATGAACCTACAGGTCTGTTTACTCTGCTTCCATTCACCATCAATAATGGGCTGATAAAAGAGATGCTATCTGACCAACCAGAAAGCAGTGGTCAGTAAAATAGGTACAATATTGTGTCACGTATCAGGAAATAATTGATGACCCCCTTCACAGGGATCTCAAACGGGGGCATTGGGAAATCATTTTCAATCTATGGCTTAGCAGATGAAACAAATGCTCCCGGCTTGCTTTGTCAATTCTCACTCCTTAGGGTCAAACAAACAGCTTTTCCAGGGCCAGCTCAAAGGCTAGTGTACAGGCAGCCAAGCTGAAAATGTCCCTTGTCCTCCAGAAAATGATACAACGGAGGATTTTATATACCAACAGTTTGTTATTTGTCTTTGACAAAGTTATAATAAGAGGGGGCCTTCATATTCATTGGCCAGGTGACCCTTACATTCCCAGAGCCTGAAGCTTCATCCATGGAGACTTCCTCATCCATGTCTACCCCCTGCTCTCATTAATGTTCCAGCCAACTCCTTATTAAGACACAAAGGAGGAAAAGTGTAGAAAAAAGAGAGAGCAGCTTGAGTTTATAAAAAATAAACTCAAACTTACAATTGCATTTAGTAATTCATGAATGACAAAAAAACATTTTTATTATACAAATCAATGTATAATAGCAGAAGTATAGAAAGAATGGATCATTCATTGATTAACTCATTATTTAAAAAAAAAGAAGAAGATGATGGACTTTTGAAGAAATCTCTTTTTTTATTGTGAATTGATGAAATAAATAAACTGACTTAAAAATGCCACTAAAGAAATTCAAATAAGTGTTAAAAACATCTGCTGAAATGTGTCACTTAATGTTTTTGTTCAGCACGTGTGAGTTTGTTGTCAACTCAGCAACTATTTGACTGATTGGTTTATCCTGAGCGCTACCAGAGGCCAAACAATGGGAACTATGAAGGAAATATTCACCCAGCCCACACACAAGATGCAGCCCGAGAAGTGTGGTGCGAGCAGTGTGGTGCTGCTGTGCCAATAGCTAATGAATCAATAAATTAAAATATTTACAATTATTTGTTGATGGAGGTTGCTGTAATTATTTGTTGATGGAGTGTGTCTGAACACACAAATCAAAAATGATGTTTTAAATTAATCTAAATAGATGCAGTGTTGACATGTTTTGCTCAGTTTTATTTCTAAATAGTTGTCAGTGCAACAAGAGAAAAAAAATAATGACTGCTTTAATTGATTGACAAACTGGATTGTTAAATTAGATCTGAATTTCTGTAAAAAGGAGTGAGTATTCAAATCAAACTTAAAAATGAGGGTAAAATACAACATCACAATAATAACAAACAGCCACAACACAATTTCTCTTTTTCTGATTACAAGCTGAGAAAATACCTTTTTTAAAATACATCATGATGCGGTGCAGAATTAATCCACCACTATTCAGGCAACGCTTATCATTTCTTCAGATGGCTTGTCGTTGGGTGAAGGGAATATCGACCGGCCACGCGCGTGGGAGCCTCACATCTTTCACACTGCTGGGTCCACAGGCCTCCTGCCTGCCTCTGTGAAACCAACAGTTTATCCTCTACCAGCAGGGCCAGGAGCATGCACTGAAGGGGGGCACATTGTGCAGCTTTACCAAGACAATGGGGCCATATGGGGAACAGAAGGATCTCCAGTTTGCCTTTTCAGCACACGACAAACGGTGCAGCATATTATGCGAGGCAGCGGTCACTTGAAAGGTTATAGTTTTTAGCATAACAATTGATGAGAAAGTGAAAGTAATTTTATTCTAATTTAGGACTATAATCGGTGCAACATAAAGGGGTGAGATTTATGAGTTTTGCACAATACCTCTCTTGGTCAATGTACTCACAAAAGCTAGGGGAGAGATAATAGTATCACATCATGTTAATTAAATCAATATCATGCCAAATAATATCTGATTATTTCCTACTATTTTAAAAATGCATAATTTGCTCCAAAGAGAAATTTGAAATATTCATTTAAGAGACAACATTTTTACCTCGTTGACAAATCCAAGAGTCACAAATGTAAGAGTGCAGGAATCATAAAAAGAGCGGTTGTGACGTCAGATGCAGCATGCTGTAAAATGATGCAATTATAAATGTCTGAACATCTTGTGTGTTGATTGGAGCATCGCAGATCTTGTGATGGTAGACTGCAGATCCAATCCATTCCTGGTGTATGGCATCTTCACACTCAGTCAGCAAAGCAGGGAAAATCATATGGTGAAGTGTTGCTTGATCTACGACAAGTACATCAATGCCAAGAGACTTTTTTTTTTCTTTGAGAGGACGCTTTAAATATCCTCTTCGTTGAACGGTTGGCTTCTCCTAAGATTGAGCAAAAACTTTAATGGATTCGGATGAATGTATTTAGTTATTTTCATTTAATCAAAGCTGTTTGTTTTTTGTTGGGTTTTTTTTCAATAATTTACATGCTGCTAAAGGTATGATCTTAAAATTATTATTGGTACCTACAGTATGGTGCCAATAATTATTGGCCTATCTGCATGTAATGAATTGACTATCCTCATGATCTTGCTCATAATGACTTTAGGACACCAAAGGGTCCTCTAAAGAAGATGAGAGCCTATTGATCCACAAGATAAATGCTCTTTAGGATGTTAATAGTCTAATTTGCTTTAATGATTTCTCCTAGCTCTTTCCAGTCAAGGACAGGATAATATACACTTAAAAAGGCATTCCAAGCAGAAGCGCAGCAACTGGACGCTTCCTGCATAAAAATGTAGGGCATTTGAGTCGAATGTTCGAAATTGATGATCAACCTCACCATTAGTTTGTCTTTATTTGCTTCCTTCCAAGGTAATTATCGTGGATTAATGCTGTTCTGAAGTGTCGTGCGAAATAACATTAGCAGTATCCATTTCCACAATAACCTGCCCAGGCCTAATAAGCAGAATAATAAAGCTTCAAGGTTTTCTTTGATGCAGCACTAAAGTACACCATGAGCACATGCGCTGTTGGACGGATGGTTGAGGCTTTATTTAAATAATTAATTGTCAATGATCAAACACTTATTATTATTCTAAAGAAGTCAGTGACTAAAATTAACTATGATGTATATATTAATCTTAACAGGATATGTGTTTAATAGATTTTTTTTCTTCTTAATTCAGCATATTCTGCTCCACTTTTTAGGATTTTAGCCCGCCACCAGGGCAAATTTTAATCTCAGACAAAGGCAGTGTAGTATGACACACCAGAGACAAGATGAAGTATTGCTTTAGGAGTTTCAGGCATAAATGACATTGACTTCTGGGAGATGGAACTCTTTAACATGCTCTGCACCAACTGAGTCACATCTGCCGTTGACAAACAGCTAAGGAGTAACCTGAGTCTATGTTCTCTTTACTGGCAATTTTTACATTTTATCATTGAAGTCAATGAGCCAATCTGCAATTTACGCCGTGGAGAGCGGGATGAGTGTATTCAGAACCCGGTCACACACCCAATCTCCTACTAAAGAGCAGCGATAATGTAATAATGCCTCACTGATGTGCCAGGCAGTAATGGTGCTGAACATCTCCCATTCATCCAACACTACCTGATCATTGCTTTAACAGAATAATACATTACGGCTGGAAATAGCTGTAAACCTCCAACTTTATCTTGGGAATGTGCACTCCTTTTTACCTCAGGAAACGTTCCTGTCCCTCGGTAATAAAAGGCAGAGCTATCAGGATGAAATGAAAAAGAGATTGAAACCCTTCTGTCTCTGTCACGCAACGCACAGATACACATAGTATGGCCTTTTTCCTATTTTGTAGCCTACAGGCTGTTTGTATTATTATGAAAATAGGTATTATGCTCTTATACTTTCTCCTGGAAGGAAATGAGACATTTGAGATGGTTGCTTTTTCCCCTCTATAACAGTAAAGTAGGTTTGATTGACCGTTATTTCCCTCTGTTTTTTATCCCTGTCAATTCTCCTGTCTTTGACAAATGACACTTAGCCCCCTGTCAATAATGGCTGCCTAAATATGCTTAAATGGGCCAGGGCAAACCAATGTTATGTCTGGTCATCCTATTTAAATTGCTTTCTACCTTCCATATTTAAGGAAAAAGGTATATGAGGGTAGTTGAAGCACTGATTCTGTAAATGTGCATAGAGGTGAAAGCAGATTTTCATACAGTATCAGGTCAAGTTATTTAAGGATATAGAAGTGAAAATGACACAATGAGCTAAGCTTTGTGATAATTGAGGAAAGACAGAGGTGCAAGAAGGTGACATCAGCTATTAACCTTATAAAAGACCATTTTGTAAATCAATGTCACTCACATTTAATAACAAGCGTAATCAAAGGAATTATGCTAATTTAATTTGATGCCTCTTGCATTATGCAAATCCCAGCCAAATATAATGAATCTTGACACCTGACCAGTGCTGTATACAGCATGGGCAGCTCTTTTTGTCTACTGAGAGAATTAAGGGGAAAAGACCAAAGTAAAGAGGGATGAATGCACTTTGGAACATCTATTAAATTATTGCAAAAAACTATAAAGAACCACTGATCTGTGTGCTTGTTTCATGTTCTGCATTTGTCTGCTATAATAAAGACATTTAGATCGCTATGATTCCATATCCAAGCTACACTGGATGTTATTAAAAGGTCTTTGTGTAAATTTTTCTAGCGATTCAGAAAATGTTTCTGTAATGGACTGAGCACACTGCTATACACAAATGGAAACAAACAACAAATGTCTGCCACAAAAGCAATTTTCTTTGCGCTGTATTAGTGACCAACATGTCTGCATGACCCACCGACTCTGACAACAACCCCACAGACACACCGTTACAAGTGGTTCATAATAACAAGGGGACTCCTCACATCAGACGCAGTCAGCTGGTTCACTACAACCAAATGTTACGGAGTAAAACAGCATGTCATGCTGCCATTTGACACAGTGAAATAAGATTAGATGAGATCCATTTCAAAGTGCAAGAAGTGCGGTGGCTGGGCTATAGTGAGGCATAAAAAGTGACAGACTTACAGAATAACCCTGCTGGGTGCTTTGGAAGGATGCTGCCACATATTTGATATTTATCCTCCTATGAAAAGGAAATCAACATCCAATAACAACAACAGTCAGTTACTGTAATGCTTTGATTTGACTTTGAGTCACTGACATTCACTCTCAGTCTGAGCTACTTGACAAAATAGTGAAAAAATAAATACTGCTTCTAGGTGCTGATCTGATAAGAGGGCAGCTTAAGTAAGATCAACATAAATATTCTATGGAAATAGGTTGATCTTGACCTTATATTTCCTTTTTAACCTTTTTAACCTTTCAAAATGTTTTGGAATCAATCCTCATCTACAAATATTTGTGAGAAATTAACAGGGAAATTAATCAGATTAATCAATTTCAACTGTAAAAGAACAAAAAACAATCATGGCAAATAGTAATCTTAAGCAACATACATCAAAAGGAATTTTCATATTTCTGACCTAAAGAGCATGTTTGGACTGTGTCCGGGGTTTCTCTTACATACTGTACAGCAAGATTTGTGTGAATCAAATGGAGTGTGGTACTAAAGAGTCCTTTAGTGTGCGCCATTCTAGGAGTAAAATGAGCTTCGATCTGTCACAGAGGTAGCCCATCAAGAGGTGGGGAGGTTAGTTGGTCGTCACGGCCATCTAGACCCTGGCCTGTGAAAGCCTGCCAGAATCAATGCTAATTATGCTGCCATCTGTGAGGTGCCTGTGCTAGCTTGACACCTGTTCACTTCTAAGTGACATATAGAAACTTCAATCAAGCCAGGAAACAAGACACTAAAACTGCTGAAAGGGGAAATGATTGGTAAAAGTATTGACAGCGATGACTGTTAGTGGATAACCAACTGTACAAGGGATACCTGTCATGCCTAAATCTACAGTAAGTGGGAAACACGAAAAAAATTTGGTGACAAAGTCAAACCTGTCATTGCTATCTGAAACAGAGAACAGAGAACTTTTTATTGCCTTCTCAAACTATTTGAAAAGCTACAACTTCCCTTAAAAAGCCTAATTGTCCCTTTCACTCTGGCAGGAGTCATTTCTCTCCTGGAATCCCAACTCAGTCTACAGTACGTATGTGATAAATGTCCCTCGGCTATAGCAACACTGTCCCTTTCCAGATAATTTATCATGGAAAGACAATCAGTCAGAGGATTTGATTAATAATTTCTGGGGGATCTTTTAAACTTTGGAGGCTGATCTAGCCAGCCACATTAGGCAGACAGTTTGCAAGAGGAAACCAATAAACTAGGTTTAGCTGTTTGCTCACTGAGACAAGGGCCCTGTCAATTCTTTGCCCCTTGAAAGAGATCTGCCATTAAGGTGACATGAGAAACAAATGAGGCCAATTTCTCCTCCAATGTCCCATCTGATATGTCAATAAAGGCCCAGCAGCCGCAGGATGCTTGGAGATAGATTTTCCCTTGCAGCTAGACAATCAGTGGAATACATCTAACTTTTTCTGATAGGGGAATCACTCAGACAAAACCAATGGTTTAGTGTTAAGTAGCAACTTTGGATATTGTTCCAGAAAAATATATTTCTTGCAACCTGCAAGTTAACACAAACAATGCATGTTTGTCTTGCTGCGAGATGGATCAAGACTTTAACATCTCCAATACGAAAAGGGCTGGAAACAAAAGATATTGCATGTATTTTTGTACCCTCATAACTGAGACTGATGCTGTCAGAGGTTGATAAAAAAGAAATCTGTATATGCAAGCCTTATGTAGGCGGATTACACAGCTGACTGATATTTAGAGGAGCATCTCAGTTGCTTGACTCAAAAGCCTAATCAGAGGAGAAAAAGCTGCTTTATTAAGATGATGTGTCAGCAGCGGAGTTCAAGATTTCTGTTTCTTTAATTATGTATGGCAAACTGTGGAACGTGGAAACAAATGGCTCAACTACACAAATAGAAAAAGAAGAAAAGATCAGTGCACATAGTGATGCGGGAAAGTATTTTTCCCAGCTCCAATCAAGGACTGACTAACAAAAATTAGAATAGATCACAATTAGAAACAACAGGACCACATGTGGCTGTGATACTTAAATGTAGAATTATAGTCTCATCTGCTGAACTGCGGCATCAATACGCATTCATTACGCATGCAGCTCATAAAGTCAAATGTTTTTCAATAAATATCATGGGAACAAGGCTTGAGATACTCCACATTCAGAGACTTACAATGGCAGCATATGTTGAGGTGGATTGAGTCCTCAGGCTCCAATCTGGCTCTCTCTGCCTCGGACTTAGAAGATAAATTATGTGGGCTATTTTTCCATTATGTTAATCAAAACACGTGCCATATGCATTACTATTATTAGATTGGTAGCAGAAGACATCCTGTTTTCAATGTGAGACATTGAGACTGAGCCTTAATTGATAACGAACACAGTTTTAGGATAGTCAAAGATAATTCAACAGCTGGCTTTGTTTATGTCTCTTGTTAACACGTTATATATGTTTTATGGGATGTCATTTGGAGTTGTTTCATATTACAGCCGCAGCTTATTTACAAGGATGTTGCGATGTGTAATGAAAAGCATAATTGTAAAATACTGCAATACAACAGGAATTTTGGCAATAGCGTCATACAATCCATCCCAGCTGCTAGTGCAAAGCTATCTGTGCTCCTGTTGTGAGTGGAGGATGTCGTTTATGTGACTTTAACTAAAACAAACACTTCAAGCGCCACAGTTCTGGCACTTGAAAGGGTCTGAGAATGTGTGTTGGACTACCTGAGCCATGCTAATTGATTCTGAGATACCCATAAGGTCTCAGGCACCATCTTAAATTCCAAGTCTGCACTTACAGGGCCGGTGGACGTCCTTGACTGGAGCCAGACGCAGGTCTACAGAGGGTTGTTTAGCCAACAATGTCATTGTTATGGCCTTTGTCATCTAAAGTAGCAGGCGGGTGCTAAAACACAAAGCACTAAATGGAGGCATCAGTGTTAACCTGGGACACAACACACTGCCCATAAACATCAGCACTTATGCCTACTGCTGACCACGCTATTTGTCTCTCATTACCTTCAGGCAGCAAAACGGGGGCCCAGAGGTTACACTAATGAAAAACTCTTCCACAAAGATCCTGCAACTATTCAGCTGTTGTCAGATGGAAGTATGAAATGAAACATTTTGCTCTTTTTTCTTTCATACACAAGTCCTGTCACTTTGTCCAAATTGGGTGGCCTCGTGAGCGTATGAGAAGACAGGAAGTCAGTTTATCATTAAAAGTGTGTTTCCACATAAAGAAACATTGGCTGATTAAATTAGGCCTATTTTAAGGTCAATATGTTTCTTCAATCAGTTGTCCCTTTTGATCATCACTGGGAAGAGTGCTCCTCAAACTCCGTCCTTGGTAATTGGTCCTCTTTACTGGTTCACTATCTGTACTCATATGCTCATCGTTTAATGTTTCCAGCGTTTTCAGCACAGGCAGAGCACATAATGCTGTGCATGTTTAACAGTCATTTTCATAAGTAAGTGCAATTTCTGTACAGTTTGTTCCTGTGTAATGAAGTGAAATCTTGTTTGTATTCCCCCTATTTCACAAGGAAACCCACTGAAGCAGCTACTGGAGAATTAAAGCAGCTAAAAATTAGAAACCGCCACTATCTTTAACTGAATGTCACACTATTAGGAAATAAAATCAATTACTTGCGTGCTAAGTAGTTGAGTTTTTTTGTTATTTCTGATTTTATATCCTGCAAGAGAACCCCCCCTCTCTCTCTCGTTGTTATTGTCTGAGTCTATAAGTGACCTTAACAAGAAAAAATGCAAATGATGTGCTGGAGAAAATGGCTAACATTTATTTATCCTCGCTGTTCTCTTGTCTTGTTGGTGTCATTAGAACAGTTCGCTGCGTCCCATTCTCTCCCATTATCTCTGCTATCAATGCAGCACAGCAAGATTCCAGCAGGGCTATAAATACTTCCCCTGGACCACATACGGCTAGCACATCATCTCCCAGACACAGCTTAATGATGGAAAAAAAAAATCTAATGTCTTTTTGCTCCCTTTCTTCTTCACATTCTCACAACACCATGAAAAAAAGTCAGCCAGCTTGCAGAAGTTACACATACATTTAGCTACAGAAAAAGAAAAAAAAAAAAAAACATCTATACCTAAGTGTCAGCACCGTCTAAGGAGGTATGAGGGGAATGATAGATGTCTGTCTTGATCATCCACAGGCACAGATTTTTGTCGATTGCACCAGGGTCACTGACTGGCTCCGCAAACCCATTAGAGCGAGAATACAAAAAGGACACTTTATCTGAATTCATTATAAATGGATCTATATCTTATGTTTAGGGCCAAGGACACGATTTGTATCACAATGCAAATATCTATCATTAAATGTTGACAGTTCATTTTTCCTGGCAAAGAAAGAAAAATGTTTTCAGTACAGCACTCTTTTCTGTGCTGTTCCTTTTTCTGATAAGGCACCCCCCCACCCCCAAGTTGAAGCTGTTTTCTTGTCTAAATTGAATGGTTTGTCATAATTTCATAGAGGGAAAGTATCCGATTACATGATTTGCATGTATTGTAACATTACAGGTAAGCAGGATGATAAATGCCCTGTATATTACCAGAAATGCAAACATACAGGACAATATATTGCTTGTGTTTTATTGAAAAACAATGAGGACCAACAATTTTTGACTTGTAGAACAGCAGCAGAAACTTTTTCTTCTACACAAAACTGACAGAAAAAAGCAGCTATTGCTCGTTAGTTGTGTGCTACCATCAAATTCACAGCAACCCTGTCTAAACTCTCCTTCATATGAACTCACTCATCATCATTTCCCTGCACTTGGTCCGATACAGGGAGCTGAGTTGCTGAGCACATGGCTGGGCATGTCAGTCAAAGAGCAAAAGGAGCATCCCGTTGTGTTGCTATCTAAATAATGGCTATAAAGCGTAGCTAACGGTGTCCTCTGAAACGTGTTCAGGTGGAAAGAACTAGACAAACAGAGACAGCCACTGCAGTGCTCCATGACACAGAGGACAAAGTAAGGGCCTCATTTCCTCCCTCTAATCAGTGTTTACATCCACCCCAGTGCCAATGGCTAGTGACTGAGAAAGACGCTTATCAATCAGCAAAGGTACCTAGCTCAGGAGGACACACGGATACATGAATGCATTCTCCGAAGCAAACTGAAACACACCAGCCTGGCCCTACTTTCTTCTTAAACTCTTCATCTCTCTTATATCCTCTCATCTTCTCTCTCTCTCTCTCTCTCTCTCTCTCTCGCTCTCTCTCTAATGGAGGCAGAGAAATTACAGCTAATTAAAGATGTAAATGGTGGCAGAGAGTGACTTCTAATTCTGCATTAAATTGTCTCTTACCTCAGCAGAAAAATTTATCATAGGAGTCAATGTCAACTTTTACTGGGGTGGGTTATTTGCATTTTTGCATGCATTAATTCCAAGATGTGCAGCGCCTACAGAGTCAGGAAATAAGCTACCTTGTAGGAATTCGGAAGGCGTCACAGCTCTTTTCACCCTGGTTTCTAACAGCTAGCGCTTCACACAATGAATGCCGTGCAAGGCACACGAGGAAGCACAGCAGGCAAAGTAAACACGTGCTAAGTCTGCATACTGCTGTCATTTACTTCATTCCGCAGATGTTTACAAGGTCACAGCACGGCAATAATGACTGAACGAATGCTCGAAACACAGCTCGGTGTGAGGAGCAGAACCCCAGGTCAGGTGTCGCAGCTGAACACATTAATTATCTTTGTGGCCCTTCTTGAGGTGAAAGCGGCAGATCTGAGGCACAGCCAACAAAAGCGGTCTACATGGACCACGAAGCCAGAGGGCATGGCAGCAAACATGTGGTATGTGCCAGTCTGCCGGGTAGGAAAGCTTGGACACCAGGGATCCGAATGATTAGAGACTTCTTACAGTGTTTCTGCAATGTCATGCACCAGCATACATCAGCAAGACATATCTTTGTAAATGACATCGAATACACACAGCTGTACTGCAAACATGTTACACCAGCTGAATGCTCCCAGATAAAGTGCTCCTTGGCTCTGACCTCACAGAGGTCCATAGATTGTGCTTGCCTGGCCATTGATTGACTCCCCCCCCTCCAAGAGAAGGACCTCATCATTCTCCGAGCTGTTCCTAGGTTTCACGCAGCTCAATCCATTTACATTTAAGCACAGCTCTGCTCGGCCTAATTAGTTCCATGGCTCCATTAGTCTACATTGTAGTCAATCCATTCATCACTTTGCATGTTAGTTAAAAGCCCATTTCTCTGATCCTGTCACTGTTCTTTGCCTATTACTGTTTTTTCTTTCACAAAGGAGAGTGAGAAAGATAACAGGTAAATAATTAACAACAGAATGACATCGAAGTAGGCCAAACTTTGTATATATTAAATTGTAAGTCTCATGAACTGTAATGTATTTGTTTTCCACTACTAATACGTGTAAATGTGTGTATGTATATGTATGTGATGTATATTTAAGATAGACGGAAGAAATAAGGAGCATAATGGAAAGCAAAGGGATAAAATAAAGGACAAAGAGGGGTGGAAATGATCCCTGCATTGAGAGACTTGGCTCACCCACTGGCATACTGCCTCATATGGTCCACTGACTCCAAACTTGCTGAATTCTAAAACTCATATTACGCCTCAAAAAAAGGCAGGCATCCAGGACTTACACACAGTGAGGCTAATTAATTCTCAGACATGATGAGACATTGTAATGTTTGATGTACAGTCCACACTCTGGGGTGCTGTGTCTATAACTGTTTCAGGACAAAATTTTTGCCCTGACAAATAGGGAGCAATAAGACCAAGAGACTAATTTAATTGATATCACTGTCACGTTTATAGCTACAAATGTATGTAAATTGCACATTTTGTTGCTGCTTTAAAATTCACTTAAGTAAAGAAGCAAGGGAAATGTGGAGTGCTGAATCCTGGAGAGGTTTGCTTTATATTCCCTGTGTTTGAGAAGCTCTTCTTTTTCCTTGGCTGATTATATCCCACTTGTATTCACTTTACCATTGCCAGGTCACCAGCACTTTACATTTGCTGTCTGCTGAAGACAAGTGCAGCGAGTATACCTCTCAGGATGATTCAATGTCTGGTACAGTCCCTGAAAGCGGAACTCATTTCCAGGCCAAGCTACCTTCCAGTCCCAGCAGGGAGACATGAAGCAATCTCAGGCCTGTGATGCCCTGCCACAGTACCCGCTGCCCTCTCACTCCCACATCCTTCCCTTTTATCTGGAATCTATTTTCCTGCCTCCCTCCCCCACCCTATAAGGTAACTCCATCTGATATTTTACATCTCCCCTCTCTCTCTCTCTCTCTAGCTCTGGTTTTCTCTCCCTATGATGGATGAGTTCCACTCTGGGGTGTCTCAGCCTGTCCATCATGCCCTGCGATTAGGAATTAAAAATTGCAAACGTTTCACAATGGCCACCCCCATTTTTCCCCAACCCTCCCCAAAATCACCTCGAATCCAACCACGCCAGCCATATCATCACCAGCACAATAACAAAAAGCCCCATCATTCCCATCTAAACCACACACTGTACTCATGCAGCCTAACAGAGTATCCCCAGTTCAGAAACACCAAACACCTACATTCATCTAAGTGGGGAAAAAAAACATAATTTATTTTGTACTTCCCAGATAATTTACTTTTTTTTCTTTTCTTTCTACAGGAATTCTCCATTTCCCTATAAAATGAAAATTCATCTAGAATTACATCTTATGTCATCATTATGTTTATTAAGCGTGGATGATGTATATGAACAGCGCTGGCTTGCTGCTGAGTGCTTAATGATGCATAAGATTAAGCCGAGGCTCTCAGCTGCGCTGTGACTCCCCTCTGGTACCCATACTGCCGAGGCATGCTGGGAGTACAAGCTCCAAACGGCCATCAGGTGAAAGGAACTAACATCTCTCTTTTTGTCTGTGCAAGTGAGAATAGATATGTGTGTGCTTATGTTTTGTGTGCACCGGTAAACGGGAGAGTGTTTCCTCCATGTACATGTTAGAGCTGAAAAGGAAAGGCCCAGTATTTCCATGCATACAAAAGCATCTGTCCACCTACATTAGAAATAACTTGCTTTCTCCCCGATCATGGCATTCCTTTTTCTTTCAAATTCTTCTCTTCTCTGCTCCTCTACTCATCCCTGGGCCCCTTCTTTCTCCCTATTTTCTTCCATCATTTCTCTTCACCCCGTCCCTCAGCCATGCTGCTGTTTTGCCGCAGCAGTCTATGACAAAAACATTATCCTTCTGCTGCTAAACAATCCAATAAACCTCTCCACAGGGAGGAAGTTAACCTCTTGTCTGTTCGACTGATGCCTTCAAGACCACGTGACGGCTGCCACAGTAAATTCAAATCATTAGTCTCCTTGCGCCCCATCACTGGGAAAAAACTTCTATTAGTAATGGAGACCTCGTAAGAGACCTTCCACTGAGAGCACTGCCTTTCCAATTCCCAGAGGAGAAATCCTGTGCAAAAAACTAATTCTACTTTTAATAATCTGTCATCAGGACCAGAGGCAGTCATAAATTATGTGGGGAGCATGTGCAAGAGCGAGCCACAAGAGGGAAATCAGGGTAGAAAATCAGAGCCCAAGTTTGACAAACTTTACTGAGAATAAATAATAACTTACAAACAGGAGTAGATGTTAAGTCACAGTTGCGCGCATAGTCAAGCTATGCTGATCAGCCAATGCAGATGAAGAATTTATAGGTAGAGCTCATCATTTGTTTTCCCGCACACCTCCCTCTTTTTTATACGCAAACCACCTTTTCTCATTCCTGTCTCCTTCAAGCTTATTATATTCAGGGCCTGTTGTCACAGCCTGGGCTGGGTTTTATCATTAACTCCTTGTGTGCCAAACTGAAGTCTTCTTCAGTGTTTTGTTAAAGGGTGGACTATATCTTAATGATCTCCAGGACAGACCACCTGGCTAGTGTTGCAAAGTAAATAAAAGGATACACTGCACTTCTTTCACCAACTTGAGGAATACAGAGCCTCTAACACTTAATTGATCGCTGAAACAAAGGAAGTTATCCGGGAAAAAGCAAGGGAGACAGACACATTTGAAACATGACCGTGGCGCTTTACTAGAGTGTGAAAGAAAATGCTATCAGCCGCAAGGGTCTACTCTTTGTTCCTGTGTCAATATCTATGTAAACTATCGACATGCATCATAATCGTTCCCTTCTATCAAGTGCAGACTAAAGAACAATCTCCATTAGGTGACAGCGCCCCGGCAGGTTGATAAATGCTCCCTGACGAAAGGGAAGGAATTGCGTAAAATAAAGAGGCATGTTCCAACAAGTCTTGTCAAAATGGTATTGATTTAATCATCTGCAGAAATACACATTCTTGGTTAGTGTAGCGTGCAACGGAGATGGCAGGAGCAGCAGAAGCTGGGATATGCTTTACAGTTGTTGACGTGGAGACGCTCTCCCTCATTGGCTTTGCAGGTGATGAAACACACACTGAGCGGCTCTCTAATTTTTTTTTTCTCTGCGTTCCTCTCTCCCTCTTCAATCAGATGTTATTCTAAAAAAGTGTCTGCAAATCTCCCTTCTATTTTTATTTAGAGGCAACAAATATGACTTAATGTGAGTGGGCGAGTCTATATGTAACGCACTACTGTGACCAGCCTTCTCCCTGGCCTCTCAGCAGAATGCAGAGGCGATAGATAACAATAGCCCTCCATCATCTAGACACACCAATGGTATCTTAGTAGCTGAGGTGAGGTGGCCAGAGGTCTGGGTGTGTTTATTTAACATCAAGGTATTGGAGAGTGTGGCTCACCTTGGGACAAAATGAATCCCCTCTCCCTTCTCTTCTGGCAGCTTGGGAGTAAACCAAGTGGCAGAAAACTGGAGGTCTCATTGCTCTGAAGTACAAGTTCATCAAGCAGGTGGGTAGTTTGATCACTGCAGTCTTACAGCAGGGAGCAGCCCCCTTTAAAAATGGGGACTATGTTCCGATAGATTCCCCACTGATGCGGGATCAGCGACCACTTCACTCGTGACTTCAAATAAAACTCAAGCCTGAAATCAATTTCCACCAAGTGACAGTGGTAGCAAAGGCAGTTGTTTTCTTACCATTGTAATCATTTAGAAGGTTAAAGGGAGGGTTATTATCTCTGCACAGCCCATCTGAGCAGCGATGGGGTGAACACAAATAATGTGCGTCCCCTACAGAGGGAAGACGTGTGGCTGCGGCCGCTGGGGGTTGGAGACAATCCCAGAGTGACCTGACCTTGACATGTCTGAGTGAAATGGTGGTGGAGGCTAATACCTCATCATATTGAGTTTGAGTTTGGGCTCACTGTGGTAGGCATCATAAAACAAAGGATAACACTGGCAAACAGTAATAAAACATGAACAATTAACATACTATCTTGACTAAAAGGATGACTGAAACAAAACAAGAAAAAAGAATGATCTTTACATTATTATGCTCACTGTAGAAAACAGAAAAAAATGCTGTTGTTCAATGCTGTTGTTCATTGATATGTAAGTATTTTGCTTGTATTAAAATGGTCATGGAGCTGTTTCATTATTATCAAAAGGAGTAAACCACATTAAACCATTTTTATTCATGGGGTACAATCCATTTCTTTGATATTTTAGTTCTAATGACACTCAACCATTGTTAAACTGTCAATCAAATAAACTAACTTAAACCATCATTCCAATGCTATAAAGTCATATTTGACCGCTTCATAAAATGTCTACAGTACAAAAAAAATGAAATGTCCACTATTCTGAAATCAGGGTATAACTCATCGTATCAAGGCAAGAGCAAAGATCCAGACATTATTCAGTCCAGGAGGACAAGTAGAGAGAGGTGAGGGAGACACCTCGTGTGAGCACAGACCTTTTATATATTACCTCCTGCTCCAAAGTAAGGACAAAGGGAATGAAGATGACTACCCTGTCACAAGAAAAAACAGATGAACCAGCCAGACCTGACTGAACTGTTCACTTACTACAAACTGGGTCTGTAACACTACATACAGCCCGGACTAACATTTTTAGTAT
>JAVQJG010180198.1:0-21237 GCA_036024015.1 Craterocephalus amniculus
GCTTTTTTGAACAATGTTCTTTATCTTCTTAAAATAGTTGTGAAATCTCTGTAGAAAATCCCTTTTTAAAGTGTAATTGGTAACAGCTGTTACATGAATATAAACAATTAAAAATACTAAATTTCTTTCCCTATGAAATGTGATAGAGGGCGATTAATGTTAATATGACAATAAGAAAAGTTTAAGTAATTGAAAAAGTGGTGCTTGAATTTTCGATGCAGTCTGTTGGTTTCCTTACATAGGCTATTTTGTTATCAATTGGCTAGTATATATGTATATATGAATGTGTGACAATCAGTTTACTTGGACTGATTGTCAGTGAAGCGCCTTGAGATGACTTTGTTATGAATTGGCGCTATACAAATAAAGTTGAATTGAATTGAAATAAATTTAACCCTTTAATGCTTATTAAGAAACAGCATCACATTTTTTGCAAACAATAATTTAGACCTATAGAGTGATGCTTTTTTATTTCTCTATCATATTACATTTTAGTTATATAATGTATTTTTATATTCTATTCTAAATAGTTAATCAAATATGCTTTTCGTATTCCTATAATATGAATAATGTACAAAAAATATGGCTTCATCATTTTCTTTTCCTGTTCATCACAAAAAAAAGTTTGGCTATTACAGTGTTGGTATGTACATGTATAAATATTTATTATACAGCAAATGACAGTGTTTTGCATGACTTACTGATGTCACCAGAAGCAGCAAGGTTACAAATTTTCTAGCCCCAGCCAAGAATATACTGGAAAACAGCTGTCATATAGATGTCCACTGTAATGAACACTATGCATGAAAAGGTGAACTAACTTTCCAACTTTATGACTCCATTTATGATATGATAAAATTTCCAACGACTTGCAAAAAAAACCTCCCAAACGTTTGCAGGAAGAAGATATTTCAATTTTTTACACAAATATATGTCTATTGGATTTATTTCCTCCACAAATATGGAAATTGTAATAAGCCTTCATCCTTTAGCAGCTTTTGCAGAAACGCTGTATCAAATATGTAACTCTTCAAGATGCATGATTTATTTTCTGAATGTATACTTTATGCAACTTTTACAGTTTTGTAAAACTCGTTTTCTAAATTATTTGGTGAATAATACAATAAAATTGTGTTCCTGATTTCACAGGATTTTTAATTTCAGATGAAAAATGTGAAAACTGTGACAAATTCAGCAGACATGATTTTCCAAATGTACACTTTATTTTAAACAAAAGTACAAAAACAAACGTTATTTACAATACTTGCATGGCAATGTGTTCACTTTCTTTGGTCATTCTTCCAATTTGATGCTTTTTTTGTTTCGTTTTTCACAAGTTAGGCAACAAACAGCAGATTGTAGGTCTGAGGTTATTACATGCTGGATATATTATTCAATCAGACGCGGCACAAACTACTGATGACTGAACTTAGTAACATGTTTGTAATGTTTGCAAGCAATTTATCACAAGTTTAAATCCAAGATATAAGTTATCTGACAGTCATTGAATTTGCCTTAATCATGTACAATATAAATAGCAAAAAAGAAAATTAAATTCACACACTTCACAACTACATCCTGGTCTGTTTTTATTTCTTTTTTTTAATTTAGCAATTGCTCTTAATGGACCAAAATTGTGACATGTACAGCTCAGGTATTCCATTGTGTTCTACAGAAGTTTGACATGAAACATGAAGTCTATTTCACATCACAAACTGAAGCAGTTACAGGTAGATTTTTAAAAGAAGGCAAACATTTAAAGGCTACTTTGAGACACACATCCTGTTCACTCTGCATTCTGGATAACAAAGTGATGCCATGGCTACATAACAAACAATCAATCCTCAACACTGATGGAGCACAACTCATAATCAGACAAAGAAAAATCTCCTTTTATTACTGAACGGTCAAGTATGTTTTCATGGGAGTATCTTGACAATGAACCTAATGTAGAACATGTGTAGCCATACTAAAATGAGTTGAATGATGCTGTACATTTTCCCAATCATCTACCTGCTTGTTTTGTGCGGTGGTTATGTCAGATGGGACTCTTAAGAACAATACAAAAGCAAAATGAACTGTCATTTTCTGATTACATTCAAAGACCAAAAACAAAGGGAAAAAAACGTAAGGTAAAAAAACTGCAACATATCACCTATTTTCTGCAATGCAACATGAAAACCATATCACCATCTATAACTAATGCTGAGTATTACAATATACCCTAAGCCCTTAAAGGAAGTTCACCTCAATTTAAAATTGCTTTCCACCAAGTCAAAAAAAGGAACAACTAAAATGTATGCACAAATAAACAGATTTACTACTACTGCATACTGATGTTGAAGGCAGAGGTGGCTTGACAAAATGGCATGAAACTAAAATGCCATGGTGGTAATTTCCCTTGGTCCCTGTTATTTCCTCAAGAGCCACAGAGCTAAACACAGACTAATGCAGATTTACTCATCTTAACAGCAAAGGCAACTGGTCAAGCAGTTACTTGCATTGACTAAGAAACCAAAAAGCAAAAAAACAACAAATGACATCTGCATTTTCTCACTTTTTTAAAATCCATCCTAACAAACAGGAATCCTAATAGCAGACAAGCTTACACATGTATCAGTAGTGCAGACGAGTTATGTATCATACAGTATTGATTCATCTTTTTTGTTTTTTGAAGGGTTGAAGGTTTGATGGGCGCAGGAAGGGATGTCTGGATATGCGTTTTGTAAAAGTATCCCTGAAACCAAATCCAAGCTGTCTTCACCCCAAAGTACACATTTTTTTATTTCCCCAAGCCAGAGGTAAAGAGAAATGTGCAAAGGTTCTATGTTCTCACTGTAACGAAAAGAAAAGGAAAATCAAAACATTGTTATTTGAAAAAATACCCATTTATTTCATCCTTACATCAGTACATGTTGGCTGGGTTTTGTTCACTACCTTTCACTGCCCCAGTTCAAGAATGGTTGCCATTTCTTTACACCTCGGCTTTTTGACTGTTTTCATCCACTTTCTCCTCCAGTTTTTTCTCCTCCTCAGAAGACCCGTTCTCCTTCTCGCCAGTCTTCCAGCTTCCTTGCCTGTTAGGATTGAAACTTTGTTACATTGTGTTCTAATAAGTTTTCCCTCCACAACATGTTTATAAAATGGCAAACTTTTCATAAAATGTTAATGAGTGAACTAGAAAACAGTGCTGGGTTTGGGATCCTGTGGGAATATAGCAAGAACAGGAATTTTAAAATTGCTGCAGATGGGAGCAAGCAGTCAAAAAACTGTTTTCAGTGTTATACTGACAATAGACATTCTGGCTATAACCACATAGATGAGTCAAGAAGTGAAGAGATAAAAATTATCTAATGGCTAAAGGGCCAGATTCATAAAATTTTTTGCATGTATTAATTTGTGTGTGGTAATTTGTGCGAGGGGCTGGGCCACAGTTTGCAG
Organism: Craterocephalus amniculus; assembly: GCA_036024015.1. Taxonomy (NCBI): domain Eukaryota; kingdom Metazoa; phylum Chordata; class Actinopteri; order Atheriniformes; family Atherinidae; genus Craterocephalus; species Craterocephalus amniculus. Next base: position 3,442 of record JAVQJG010180198.1, read on the forward strand.
TTGATTAATTAAGATTGCTTGTGGAAATGTTTTCTAGTGCAAACACGTTAGAAACATCCTATTTAAATGAGGGTTTTGAGTGTTTCGTGGTTTGCAGCACCACAAGTTTAAAGAAAAGAAAGTGCAAAATGAAAATGACCTGGTTGTCAAGGAGATATTAGTAGAAGAGAAAAAATTGGCAAGAGGATGGAGTGATTAAAGACTACTGTCCCTGTGAAAGGGATCAATGAGGTTCAGGTGGTGGTGGGACTCTCGATACTAGCAGGTAACGAGGGACTTGGAGATGGGAAAGGTGCAGAGGAAGTACAGGAGCGCACTGTGCATATCAGAGTTCAAAAAGTGACAAACGTAAAAACGTAAAAAAAAAAAGACACAATTAATGTCAGATTTAATAACCACTGAGCAAAGCGGTGATTATTCTGTTTCATTCATATAAACTCAGGTTGAATCGTGTTGTCACTTTGATGTTTTGATTATTAATAATTTTATGAATGAAAACTAAATGAGATGACTCCACTGATCATCAGAAAATACTGTAAATCAGACTGATGCACATCTGCCCTCCTGCAGAAGGGTACTTCTGCTCTCATCCAGAGCATGTAGCAAAATTTGCACCTGCTTTTCAGAAGTGTTAAATGCAGAAATAGCAGCCACACAATTTATAAATTGCATTATGTGTGCAAAGCTGATAAATTTATTCAACTCCTCCCAGTATTTTGTATGTTCTGGCAGAATGCCCAAAATGCATATTCACTCAAGGCAACCATGCAAAACAGATTTTGTGGAATTTTGGCTGTATGCAGTCCTTTTAGTAAGTCATCAATATCTTTCTAATCTGGGCTTATGTTACCTTTGAAGTTTAGGAATTAACTTTTTAGCACTGACTGTAAACAACAAAACCCACATTTTGTTTGAGTTGTTTCTAATCTTTGTGCAAAGCCATGCTAACTGTCTATGACTTTAATATGTTCATGTTTGCCCTCCAGTTCTCAGCTAGGAACATGTAATATTTGCCAAAAGTCAAACTATTAAATTTGTATCACAGATGTTCACGATTCTGGCGATGTTACAATTAAATATTTGTTACTGTACATAAATAAGAAAGCTAACATCAGTAATTTGATTTATACAGGAAGCAAGTCAGATTCAATTAGAAAACTGTCTAGCTTTTTGTTTGTTTGGATGTGAGTGAGAAGAAAAGCTTGATTGCTTCCTTCTGACTTAATGACTATCTTTCAGAACTGAACGATTTTTTTTCAAGTAAATGAAATCTAAATGAATTAAATCTGAATAATAATGGAGAGAGGAAATGACATAGGAAGTTTGAACAAGCTGGCAACTTGCTTTTATTCCCCAAACGTTGTGTATGTAGTCCCAGATGGAGCACAGTAAAGTTAGCACAGTAAAGTCGATCTAAAGTGTTAATGAGTGAAAGAGAGGAAGAACGAAGATAAGAAATAATCAAATTATCTTAGTTTTATAATGGAAACAGTGATTTTATAAAATCAAGAATCCTGTGAAAGGTAGGACAGTAATTATATAACATTTATAGAAAGGTTAAAATGGACTTACTTGGATTTCTTCATGTAAACCCAATATGCAAGACCTATAACCAGAGTGGCAACGAGGAGGCCGACCACAACACCAACTACCAGTTTGGTTTGGTCATTGTCATCTGACGAGTCTGCAACAAGGACAAAACAGAAATATGAGAGACTTGTTTCTCTTCCCTCCATGAAAATCCAGGCTCAATGTATGTCATTGTGCTTTATATGCATTGATGAATGGAGACATCTGCATTGTGCATGATTATGAATTATTGATTTGGATTTTAATGACAGGCATCCAGTTTCACTTCATCAGCCAATGGGACCAGAATAATGTTGACATCTTGTCAGGATGCTGGCAGCTTCATTCCTCTTATTCATTCATTAAAAAAACATATACTGGCTAAACTGATTCACAAGTGATGTTATAAATAAATATTTCATAATTCTACTTGTGAGCAACATCTGATTTTCCCAAAGAACCCCTCCCACAGTTTCAAACAACCCAAAAGACTGCTACAACTTACCTGGTTTATCGATTATCACCTCCTTATTTACTGAAATCAGATATAAAATAAAATTAACGTCCAACTGCGAAAGGAATAAAAGTTTGTCGGAAAGAAAATGTACTACTCTAGGTAGTTAATTCTAGGTTTGCATGCAAAGAGGGAACAGACTGAACCCAGCATCCCAACATCCAGAAACAGAGCAAGGTGGAAAACTGATGTGAGCAAGAAGCGGCACAAGATGACATAAACACTGTACAATTTTACACAGCAAAGTGGAGTTAGTGCATGCATGGGCTACATTTGACAGAAATAGTGAAGGTACATAGTGAGATCTGAATAGGCATAACACCAATAAGATACATCTTCAGTTCAGTTCTTTATGACTTGTATTCTCTACAGCACAAAGTAAACAGATCGGCTGAATTTACTGTGTTCATGAATGTAACTCCTAGTATGAATAATTAAAACGAATATGTGGTGATTTCATTGAAAAACATCTAAACAGTATGTTATGTCAGCATGCAAACAAAGAGAGTTTGTGGGAAAAGAAGGAAACGATTTTAAAAGACAGATTCCCGAGGAAGGCTTTTGGAAAAGTAGAAAGTAGAGAGGTGTGAGAGGATTATACTACCACTTTGGACTTACAAGAAGACACAACTATATCTTTGGAATCCCTGCCAAACTCATTGGACACTGTACAAGAGACAGTTAGGTTTGTGGAGGGCACAACCATGATCTTGTGTGTTATCTTGCCGTGTTCGAACTCACTCTCAAAAACCTGAGCAAAAAGAGAGAGAAAAAGAAAGACAAGAGTTACATATCTGTTGGCACCACTAGGTGGCAATGTTGGACAGATAAGAGACTCAGCTTTTCTACGACAAAGGAACAGCTTGTGCCTGTGGGATGTAGACTCCCCAGTCTCAGAGGAAAACCCCAGACACAAAGACAAACTGCCAACACCCCTCGCACATCCTCTACATATACTGGCGGATGTAACAATTTAGTAAATCAAAGTGATGAGCCTGTGTTCCAGCTTTACACTCCTCTATCCCACTAAACAGCTTTAAGGGATGTAATCAAAGAAAAATAAACATTATTCTAACTACAGCAATGTGTCCTATACGTGAAAGAGTTCTGTGCACTTTTAAAATCAATAAATTAATGTACACACATACCAGGTTTAAGGGCATTTTTGTAGTTAGAGAGCTGAAAAGAATCCTTAGCACATCCCGGGGTTCATATGTAATTTAAACAGCTTCTCTGAGAGGCTCACCTCACTGAGGTGCACACAGGTGCACCGTAGAAACAGGGAAAACCTGGTGTAAAATGCAGAGTTTACACATTGCAGAAAATTAGATCTACTCCCTCTAAACAGTGGGCGCAATCACCTGGAAATGTTTGATACAGATAAGTTTGGATGTGTGACAGCTTGGGAAAATAATGGAAAATAACCTCCTGCTGCAAAATAGTAATGATTCACTCGCTCTGCAGAGAAGGGTGAGCTGCAAAAACAACTGATTTATGACACTCCAACAGACTTCTTTTGATTAATCTTACAAGATATCTTTGCAGTTAGTTTCTCCACCATGTAAGGCTACCGCAGCTTCACCATCAATGTAATTGCAGACCTCATCGCATATGTTGGTTTTTCGTTTTGACAGATATTCGTCATCTACTGCATGCATTGTCTATTTTTACCAAAGAGGCTGTTGTTTAAAGATGTGTCTGCAATTGTTTTTGCACAACAAACCTGTTGCCATCTGACATAAAACACCACTGTCAGAGAGAATTGCTATGACAACCAATAGTTATTCACCAACAAAAGTATAAATCTTTAAAAGCAGAAAGGGACAGAAACATTTAAAGCATTCTGAGAATTGAAAGACTTAACAATTTCTTTTCAGACTCAAGGTAATCGGAAGGAGGGGCTTGAAAAAAGATGGGATGCCACTTGTTAAAGCTGATATCAGCCTTGTTATTTCAATAAATAAACTTTTGGACTTAACTGTGCTAGAAGTTAACAAGCACACAGGGGGTAAAAGTGTTCCCCTGAATCTACTTCTGGGAAACAGCTTGTCTGGGCTTGATGGGCTACAGCTGTCCAAGATGTCAATGATGATAAAACTGCGCTGTTCAGTTACTGTAATTAAACATAAGCTCCAGCAGTGCAAGGGCTTATTCAAACAAAGATAAACGTCAACACAAACTTTGAGAGCTACTTTGCTGCTACTGACGTCAACAAATAAAAATGTGGAGATTTTATTTGTAAAACGACGAATGGTAGGGTGATATAAAAAAGGATATTTATGTTTGCTTTTCTTTGGAAAAGGCCTCTGCAGTGATTTCTTTTCAGTTACTTCCTTTCAATGCAGCAGGTCTTTTTTTGACTTGTGCTGTATTCTAACTGTGTGCTTACAGCAAGAGGTTTGCCAGATTTTTTTACAAAGAATTCAGCTTTACTGCCGGTAAACTGCTTGAAAACCGGCAAACTATCAGCTTTAAAGGTCATTTGTCCAACAGCGAGATAAAATATATCACATATTCTGGCCGTTTTTTAAAAAGAGCCACAAAGAGCGTTTTGGATGGACTAAAACCCGGAACTAACAGTCAGCAAATACAGGCCTTGAAACATTTATATTTGGACTCTAGATTCGTATACCTTTGCTTTTAGGTTAGGTTGACACATCAAAACCCACCTGGTGAAGGAAGGAAAATATCATGATTTGGGCTTTTTTTTAACCATGCTTCTAAATGTTGGTTAGAAAGCTCCCGAATTCACAACAATCTGGTTATTCTTGATTAATAGAAACACACAAACAAACAAAAAAGAATTTGTTTGTGTTGTGTGTTTGCTTTTACATTAATACTGTATTTAATGAAAAAAAGAAGGGAGAAACTACCAAAGACACTTCAAACTAGCTGCTTATATAATAAGCATTAATGCAGATTGAATAGTATTAGTGGTATAAATTCAGAACATACTGCAATCAACTGCACTGGAAATCTCAGGAAAAAATATTTAAAAAAGCAGAGAACTTTGCCTTTCATCAAGTCTGGCTGCCTGTCATTCTTTTTAACCTTTAATAAACGTTTTAATACTTGATTTAGTGAGATAGCATCTCTTCTTCCAAGACTTTTTGAAGCCGGAAAGAATTTGAAGAACTTTTTAAAAAGAGAGGAAAAAAAAGAAATGAATAAATGTATGTGCACTGATATAAGATTGATATACATATAACCCTCAGAAATTGCTACAATTATACCGGAGTGGTTTTCATGCAATCCTGACAAGGGCTGAGTTTTAGGTGTGTGGGTGTGCATACCGTGCCATTGATGTTCCAGGAAACAGCTGGTTTTGGGGAACCTTCAGCCTCACAAATTAAGACTTCATGTTGGCCGTCCTCGCTGTGCTGTTGCGACAGCTGCCTGATAACTGGGGCACCTGCAACAGCACGAAACGTGTCAGCTCCACCTGAATTAAAAGATGAACGGTGATGGTTGTATTTCATTCATTCATGACAGAAACACACAGTGGGATGCTAAACTTCTGACTACTTTATTACACTAAAGTGACATTTTGAGCTTAACAGCTCATTGTCATATCATTAAAATTTCTGTTTATTCTGGTACAATAAAAGCAGTTATGTTTCTGCTTATTTTTTTCCTTTTGGTCAAAATTCACTGTGTTTAGTGTGACTTTAATTTATGGGTAATCCTTAAATGACAGAGGTCGGTAGATTTTCAGTCATGCAAGTGGCAACTGGGCATATTTTCTTGGTCCCGTCAGATGTTTCACCATTCAGATTCATCCAAAAGCCGTCTGTAGTTGTAAGTGACTCGAGTGAATATGTCAGTGGGTTGTGAATGTCCCAACAACAGCTTATAAGCCTGAAATGACCCAACTGCTCAGTTACAACTGAAGACGTCCTATGAATGAAAGAACAAACATGTTCAGCGACCAAAAAGAGAAAAAGTTGCTAGATACAACATACAAGCATTTAAGAGTATTTTAACAAGTATGAGCATTTGTTGCCCAACTATTTTGTCTTTTGTTGAAGATGGAGCAAGACTGGATGCAACAGTCAACACAGCTCCGCCCAAGGACAGAAAACTCCTAAACCGCTCCGTCCAAAAGACTCACCAATTAACCGGCCATATCTATGTTGTTTAATTTGCAGAAAAGCGTATAAGAAATAAAAAAACAAGTTATGGTGGTGAATAACTATCTGGATTCTCCGATGATTTGCCTGGCGGTTTCTGTAAAACCACTATTTTTTTTTTATGCTTTAATTTCTGTATGAACCAAACAAACATGATATAACTAATGTGCGCCCTTTGCGGCTATTTTGAAGTTGCTTTTTATGAAACTTTTCCCTGTCTCCAGCGTCAAGCTGAGCAAACGGGCCACTGGCTGGAGCCTTATGTTTGCTCTTCATACATAAGAGAAAACGGGACAAATCCTATCATCCAACACTGAGCAACAAAGAATTCCCTTTAAACCGTTACCTTCAACAACAAGCATAAAAGATTCCTTTTTGCTTAGGTTGAGGTTCCCCATTGTCACTTCGCACTCATAGACACCAGAGTCTAAGAAAGTCAGCTTGGAAAACTTGGGCGCTGCATCCAGTTTAACACCATTCTGTATCAAATAAACAGAACATTAGCACTTTTAATTGAAAAAACAAACAAACATTTAACCATTTATTTATACTCTGCACTATGAAAAATGGCTTTTACCTTTGTCCAGGAGACCTTTGCTTTTGCTGAAGAATCAATCTTTAGGGTAAGATCCAAGGCCTCGTCGGCACGCCTAACGATTCTCCCAGAGGGGATTAAATCGACGTCAAGGTCTAAAAGAAAGAGATGGCGATAAAAAGATGGTTCACAGATTTGATGAGGATTGTAGCATTCCTGTTGCTAACCGTACAGCTTTGCACTTGGCTCACAGCCCTGCAGATGCAGCTTGTTAGAAGGAGTGCAGTTGATACAACACATTTCCCCACAAATCACAAGAGGACAGTCTGGCAAAGAGAGATATTAGGACTTCCTTTTCTCTCACACTTTCTTGCTCTCATTGTGACAAGAAAGATAAGTCTGCAGGCGGTGAGGGAAATTTAAATGACAACAATGAAGGCGTGCGATGAAACTGCAGTATTTATTTATTTTTTCCTTACAGTTGACTGTGATGTTCTTGCTCGCTTCCATCGAAGGGTCATCGGTTAGAGAGCATTTGTATTCACCAGTGTGGTCGCGTGAGACATTCTCGAATGTGTACGTGTTTCCATTTTCAACTTTCTGCAACTTTCCCTGCAAAGGACACAAAATCAGACAACTGCAGGTTAGCTGTTATACATTGCTGAATGTGCTATATATTAGCTCCAGGAAGCATAAAAGGAAGGAATTTCTGGATAAGTCATGAGATTTCGACAGGCACCTTGAGGTGAAAGTTGAAGCTGGTTGGTGGCGGGTTACCATCTGCCACACACTTGAGAGTCATGCTGTTTCCTTCTACAAGAGGCGACGGAGCGATGACCTTCAGGGCGATGTTCTCTGTGGAGTCTGTGCAGAAAATAGGGAACACAAAAAGTCTAAGAGGCGATATACGTGAGGGTGTAACAACTGGAGCGTGCTCCCCAACAGCTGACAGACCCACTGTGACAGTACGCTACAGAGAGCTCTATCTTTGTGCCTCAATACTGGCTAGGACCAACCTCAAAATGCAGCTGAGGAGATGGCTGAACTGCTGTTATAATCTGAGGCACTCAACCAAACAATCCTTTCAAAACCCAATGTTTCTGCTCCATCTGAAGTGAGCTCGTTACAGAGTTTTGTGAAAGAAGCTGTTCCAGCGCCGACAAATCCCACTTTGGATGATGGTGCACAGGTAGCTTCAATATTTAATGCGGCAGAAATTCCTCCACAAAGTTTCAGAATTCACATGTGTTTATATCTTTTTTTAAACTTCCACCATCGAAGCTGTTGTAACTGTTTGTGTGTCTCTCGTGGCAACAGCTGCAAAAAGAGTTTGTTGATCCTTTGATGGGTCAGAAGCTGCTGCTGTGTGCTGTGATGTTGAAACAGCTCAACATCAGCAGAGTAGCCAGACGAGCGCTCCTTCAATCTGGAAGCCCATCAGCTTAAAACAAATGTCCGTGCCTGCGGGGGCAACAGCCAATATCCTGGGCCTCCGGTGTAGCCAGCGGATATCTGGATAACATATATCTGGGCCAAGACCCCCTTCTCTGTGCACCAGCCTCTTTTTGTTTTGATGCCAATGCATTTTTAAAAAAAATAAACAAACTGAATCATTGCCAGACAGTATGTCTGCAAGACAATCTTATTTTTCCACTTCATAAAAAGTGTTTTCATGTATGTAGCAAAACGTGATTGCTGAACAGAGGACCCACAGAAACTATCAAGATTACAGTACCGAGGATATTTTAGATTAGTGTTCCTGAGCTCTGACCATATCACACAACACATATTATCAAATGTTCTAATTAGCCACCACCTAATTTTTTAAAGCTTAGAAATAAAAATGGCTCCACAGTTTCTATTACATAAGTTTGCAAAGATCATGAAAAGCAAAACAGATTCCTAAGCAGATCAACCAGCAATTAACGAGATGTAAACTGGAACTTCATTATAGTTCATATAAGAATCCTAATTTTTTTAAGCTCACATTGCAGGGATTTAGGATCGAGGTAGTTCTTAGTAGGGACATCACAATCTGGTCTCAGGTATCAGACTCGGCAACAGATTGATGCACTTTTTAAATCAATCAGTATCAGGATTCACAAATCACACTCCAGCTCTCAGCTTTGGTTTTTTTATATTCCCTGAAATTTCAGAATTAGTGATTAGCACGAGGCTAATTAGCACATCAACACCACAGATGTTCACTGCAACTCACCTATCTCATTAAATCAGCGATGAAGCGAGAGTTTATGAGACCACCGCAGAGTAACATGTCCCAGTAAAGCAAGTGTGTAGAAGCAGCCAACCATGCTATGATGCTATGTTCAGCGTCATCACAGCACAAAACGTTGCAGTCAGTATAATCGTGGGGAAATAATTTGATATTATATACATAGTTTGTCTTTCCTAACTAACTCATCACAGTTTTAAAGAAGTAGTTCGTTAACTGTATTAGTGAACTAAATATAATATATTATTAGTTGAATTTATGCATGGCTATTTTCTATGTTTTATATTAGGCCTGACCAGAATCTGAAACATGCAAAACTCTGAATGCAACAACTCTGGTTCTTTGTTTTTTTTGTAAGGTTTTATCTTAGGAAATTTGTTTCAGATTTTGAAAATGGTTCCACAAAGGAAAAAAAAGGAGGTTGCCCGAAGCTTATATCAGTAGTAGACATCTGGTGCGGAGAACTACCCCTTGAGGCTACATAACTTTCAAAGGAACTCCACAAACACTCACTAACACACTATCACAGAGTCCCCAGAATTGTTTGGCCCAAAAGTGGAAAATATAGCCTTGGTTGTCAACTTTTTACATTTTCAACCAATAAGTACATATTCAGAGAGCAAATGCTACAGACAAACTTGCAGAAATAATGAAAAAGTTAATCATTTCCAGCCAATCAAAAGGTTGGTAGATAACAGTGCCAAATGAGCAACATCTTTACTTAGAAAAAAGGGAAAAATAAACACTTTTAAGCTACTGTAAATGTGAAGCAACAGTAGGAAACCATATGTTTAGTTTAGCTTGGCAAAGACAGAGAACATGGATAACAAAGCTGCCTCGCAACACCTCTAAAGCACATTTGTTAGCTTAAAAAGAGCAAGCAGATGTTGAGCAAGTCACAGTTAGCCGTTTAAACAAACCATCTGCTGGCTGTAACATATTTAGCAGACAGAAATAAGTGTTATCATTCCTCTGAATGAATATATCAAGAGGGCAAAAAATGTTGGATAAAAATCACTCAGGAACGACAGCACAGTGGAATCTTGGTGGAGAAAGTTTCACTTGCAGCAAGGAGCACGTACCAGCACAGAGACAAGAGACGAACTGAAAAAACAATTGTCTGAGAGTAGCATTCTAACTTTATCTCCTTTGCAAGGTCATTTCAGCATGGCCTGAGCTGAGAAAGTTTCTACATGTATCTTTGATAGAACAGAGAGTTCTTCATGTACCTACTGATAATATGCAGACACAGTTTAAGATACACACAATACACTTGAATAGTCAAACAGAAAAAATGATCATAACAATTCAGCTTTAATTTCCTCTAACAGTTAAGCATAACATCACACTATGCTTGTTAGAAATCTTAGCGGGATTATAGTGTGAAAACAAGTTATTGATGTATCCAGCTAACATGCAAGAATATTGTCAGTATTGACTTTCCTTAGTTTTGGATTTGAGGAGCAAGTGTTACAGGGGCAGTGAGACCAGCTTATCTGTGTGTGAATTACTCACATGTGATGTTTACAGTCACAGGAGAGGAAACCATCTCTGGATTCAAACCGTTACGCAGAGCCATGCAAGTGAACTCTGCGTTACTGTCTTCCTTCCTGGCAGAATACTCCAGTGTGGATGTTGTGGTGGACAGGCCAGTAGCAGGGTCTTTCACTACATTCTCTTTGATGGAAATCCCTAGACACAAAACAAACAAGCACTGCCTGAAACCCCTAACAAGGAAAATACACAATGACCAGAGACACTGCGCACACCCTGTCAGCAAAAGGTGTACAATTCAAAGCTGCAGAATATTTCATACTGAGTGTCATACAGATGATGAAAAAAATCTGCATATTCATAAAAATCCAAATCTGTTCATATTTATAGACATGAAACATAAGGAATTCAGACCTTTCCCGTCATTTGCCAGAGGAGTTATGTTCCTCAACCATGTGATGCTTGCAGCTGGATTTGCATCTCGTGCAACACATGTTCCCAGCTGCGGAACAACAGCAAAAAAAAAGATAAAATTAAATTAAGAAGCATTAATAAAAACCAAACACATAAAGAAATTATTTTTTCTAGTGCCTACACAGCATTTGAAGAGTAAAGAGCTTTCCACCCAAATGAAATGAAATGCCCAAAGCATTTCTAAAGCCCCTCCAACCCTCTGAGTATTTTAATTGCAGAAGGAGGGGGGAGATTTCTGCTCTTTATGAATTCATGAACATCACTTCAAAGGATTCATTGCTGTAGTAACATGCATGGTCTCTGTTATAGGCCTCAAGATAACTTAGTGCAAGTCAGGGATTCCCTTGATGAGTTGCTGCTTATAAATAAGGTAGGCATGAGCAACACTTAGCATTAAAAACTCCACCTTAGTGAGTTTGCCAATCTCCAGTTCCTTCGCTTTGTCAGATATCTCCAGGTCTGCAGGCTGTTCTGTAATACATAAAGAATGTGTTAATGAACAGTTTTCAGGGGAGGTAAGGCTGCTGCTCCTGTCAGTTACAGTGACACTTTAAAGAGGATGTATTATCCGTGTTTTTTTGTGGGGTTTTACACTTTACTTCTGTGTTTGCTGCTGGATTTGTGTGTGTAAAGGCTACAAGTCTAATGTCCAAAACAAAGGGAGTTATTCTCTCAAACAAAAAAACAAGTAATTCCTAAAATGACCAATATCGCAATGTAACATAGTCAATAAGCTAATCAGTCAATGCACATCTGGCTTGACAAGGGATAATGCAGCAGTGTAGTTTATGAAAATAAAACATTTTTTTAAAGATTCCCGTTCTGGTACACCCAATAAATCAGATGAAGAACATGTAAATTAGTCAAAATGCAAGAGATATCAGCGTGAATTGGAAAAAAGTAACACCTATAATGTGCAAAACATCTATGAATTATTACTCAGAAATATAGGAGTGAGATCCTTTGTGAACTAGAAACATTTAGTACCACTTGATGGAACACGAGTTAGCGCGGTGTGCAGTCTGACCCGGAGCCAGCAAAAAAAGAAAAATAAGCAGTACCAAATTAACAAACTGGTGGCAAACAGCATAGGAAGCACAAGAGCGTTGAAATTAATGACAACCAGTGTAATTACAACAATGTCTGAAGCTCCTGGCAAGCGAACATTGCCTTTGCCATCCCTCCCTTTCACAAAACAAACCATGTTCAACAACAGAGATATGAAATAGCCAAAAAAAGAAAAAAAAAAAAAGAAAGAAGTACTAGTGTTGCCTTTCTTAGCTGAGGACAGCCTTTAAGTAAAGGACTGCTTAATACAAAGCTTGCATTGTTAACATTGTGGATGCAGCTTATATTGTGGCAATAATTCCCCTGGCTGAGTCCACAATGGCAGTTTGTTGTGTGTAAGCAAACACACACTGATGCAGTGTTGACTGATCTGCCTGTGTGGTATGTCAGAATTGCAAAAGAGGAGAGGTGGAGGGTTAGTGAGGACATTTCTGTGACGGTGAGGTGAAATCCATACCGAAAATTGGTGCATTGTTTGAGACTATGTTGGTCTAAAAACAGAGCTAATGGCATAATGTAAACTCTTCATGTGTAAAGGCACTTGAATGCAGCAGCGAACTGGAACATGCTGTGACAAAAGTAAACGTGGAAAATCTTTGTCCACATAACAACATAACAAGGAGTTCTTACCGCAAGCTAGTTTCTAAAATGTTCAAACTCAGTGAGAAGGACCATCACTGAGGTCCAGTTGTAAAGTTGATGCTTACAGCATAGGTAACATTTGAATTCAATTTTGACTTCACAATGATGTGATAACCACCTGGCACGTCATTAAGTTGTGTTATTTATGATCACTCTGCATGGTCACTCCTTCCTGAACGTCTCCACTCCGTATATTCAGCACGGTGACACAGTCTCTGCGGCGTCCTGTGGCCGAGTCTTCCTGCACATCCTCACAGGTTTATCTCCGTGCGTTCTTAGATACATGAGTTTCACTCGGATACATTGTCTTATTTTTTGGGGTATTTATTTATTTATCTTATAGTATACCTTTCTCTCTCTATTATTATTATTATTATTATTGTTATTACAATTAATTTTTATTTATAATTTTGTTTGACCTACTGGCTAGGACAGTCTTAGTTGTATATGTTGTAACTAGTATGGATTAAATGGTTTTCTGTATATGGTATATTTTGTCCCTACCCCCACTCCCCACACCTCTCTTTCCCTCTCTCTCTTCTCTCTATCTGTCCCCTCCGGTCGAGTCCAGCAATAAGATCTTGAATTAATAAAGTTTTTTCTCCTCAAGAGGAACTTTATACATGCAGTATAAATCCCTACTTGATAGAGTACATTTGCCCAGCACCAAATAGCAGCCAGACAATCATTCTGCTTGCAACAATGCTGGACAAGACAGGTGTAAAAAAAAAATTTAAAAAATATGATGACGATAAAACAAACATAACTCTGTACCTATGATCCTCAGTGTTAATCGGTGTTAGGGGAGAAGGATTCCAATCAAAGAAGGATTCTGCCCATTAAATATTTCACAAACCTGACTTGAATTAGTAAAGTATAAAACAGAAAGGAAACAGCAGCAGCTGAAAGCTTTTTACAAAAAAAGAGTAGAAAACTCAAACTGGAGGCCAGTTTCTGAATGAGGTGTGAGTCAACAAACAATTAGCTGGTCTCTCCTGTGGAAAAAGTGCAAATCTGAAAGCTCCCAGCACTGTAGTAAACACCTGTTCTCAGGATACATATAGCTGAGCCAGCTCCGCGAACGCAGGTGGACATCTCTGACCAAATACTGACAAACAGGTGGGAGACCAAAGGAAGCATAGGAAAGGCAAATAAGGTGGGACGATAAACACAGGATTTAAGTGGGCATTGGAAAGTCACAAAGAGATGTGATGAAGAGGGAGAGAACAAAAAAATAGGTTAAAGTTGGAAAAGACTTTAAAGGGTTACATTGTTGCAATTACATAGTAAACTATCTTCGTAGTCAAGAGACAGGATCACAGCAGCTGACTATAAAGTCACAGTCACTGGTCCTTTGGCAATAAACATCACTTACATCATCCTTTGGAGGTAAAAGAAACCAGGGAGGGACAGACCAACAATGTCAGTGAGCCAGCTACTAACAGCTTTTTCAGGAGTTTGACCTGCACAGAAAACTCTTAATCATACTCTTAATACTGACCACTAAATGTCCTAAACCGGTAATTTCACCCAAAATTAAACTTTTGACCCAAATATCCCCCTAATAGGAGTAAAATGGATGATTTCTGGGGTCAGTAAACAGTGTTGGACAAATGGCGGCACTCTGAGGGGGGTGCCCTCTTCAGAAACCAGACATGCAACTTGGCATGTCCGTCTCTCATGAATCATGTGACTTGCAACACTTTGTTCTTCAGCTATAATGGTGCGTTCGATTTGTCCTCGGAAGTCGGATTTTCCGTGTTCTGATTTGGAAATTCGACCTGAACGCAACGCAAAGTCAGAAATCACACTTGGAAAGTCGGGGTAGTCCCACCAACCCCGACTTGGCCTAGTAAAGATGGCTTCCCAACAAATCAATGGTAACTGACACCAAAAATAAAGAGATTTATGTTTAAATGGTCTTGTTTACCTGCACATAAATTAGAGTTCAACGTAGTACTTTGTAACTTCTATCCAATAAGTAAGTTTACAAAATGCTCGCACGTTTGAAACGCTAAATAAAAGCGTTGGATGTGATGTCTCTGCTAACACTAGAAACTGTTCGCTAACATGTTTAGCCTCTGAAATTACGACCAACTAAGGAGATACATGCCGGTTTTGCAATTTTTCCGACTTGATTAACCCGAACGCTCTCAACTCTGATGCGACGTCATTCCCAGTTCCGAAATCCGATCTCCGAGACAAATAAAACGCAGCTATAAGACACAGTGAGCAGTGCTTAATGCTACTTTTTTCTTTCAAGTTAGTAAATGTGAACAAAGTAAGAAGGTGAGAATGATGTCTGAGGAGCCCAGAAAGAGAAAGACTGTTTAATATTGCAACAATGTCATGTAGCCTGTGGGAAGTTACAGGTTTAGCCTCATAGTGGCCAGAAGTTACAGAGAATCCCTTTAATAATCTCACTTCCAAATGATTAAAACAAAAACATCTGCATTCACAATTCACTTAAAGGAAAGGAAAGGAAAGGAAATGAGAGGAAAGGAAAGGAAAGAAAAGGGAAAGGAAAGGAAAGGAAAAACTGTGCTGGACAACAACACAATCTTAAAATACACAGAAAGTATGTTCATCCAACTGAAACTGCACAACAACCTAAGCTCTCAAAACCAAAACACACTCAGACAATGTTTCAGGATTAAATCCTGTGTTTATGATCTACTTGACTCTGAATGGATCCACACTCCACTGTTTGTAAAAAGAGTGAAACTGCTTTTATTACAATACAACCAAATCCCCAACAACGATGCTGTCATCATTAATGCATCATAAACTGTGAGTGATTGAGATAAGCAAAGACTTCCCAGACTGTTTCTTTCTAATTACATTCTGATTTCATCACAGCATCTGGCAAAATTATAACTGAAGTAACTTAAAGACATTTGTGCCCTGAATTCAGCTGTACTTATAAGAACAATGATCTCCTGC
This sequence comes from Craterocephalus amniculus, assembly GCA_036024015.1. NCBI lineage: Eukaryota > Metazoa > Chordata > Actinopteri > Atheriniformes > Atherinidae > Craterocephalus > Craterocephalus amniculus. The sequence goes on from JAVQJG010180198.1 coordinate 19,044, forward strand.
AGAGAAAGAAAGAGGCTGCTGATTAATAGAAAATTTCTCAACCTTAATACAGTTCCCATAGACTGCACATACATGTACACTGGGATGAGGACAGCGGTGAGATTAAATGGGCAGCTCGGCTGTACACCTAACCATCCACCAAAAGCTTCTCGTATAAAGCCACTTTTTCATGGCCAAGAAGGAACTTAACTTTTTAATCAAAAACTGTAACGGTCATACTGACAATAAGTAAATAGTACTGAGCTTTTATGCGTGCTTGTTTCTTGCTGGAAGGACACATCTGTGGTCATATTCCCCTATTAACCAAGCAATTTAAATCCAAACTATTCTCATTCCTATGGTGTGACGCGAAAAACACACCCACACACAGCTCAGTTGTTCTCTGGGCCTTTCTGCGTGGTTCTTGCTCTTTCCGTGGACGCTGTCACACACTCTGTACTGAACATAGATACTCCTGAGATGATAAGACGCATGCATCTCAACTACACTCACTGCAAGATGAAAGAGCCATTATATCATCTCCGCTAGCCTTGGGGAACAAGCCATGAGCACTGAGTGCTTGGAGACCGGGGTCGTTACATCACTGGCAGCGGCCCGGAGGAACTGGGCCATGTGCGAGCTGATCATTGCTAATGTTCGGTAATGTTGCAAACTCACAAACTGGTCAGATGGAGGGTCAGGGGCTGCTTGACGTAATCTTATAACACACACCACTCCTAGGCTTTAGATTATCATGCAGCCAGAGCGGCATGTAATGAGAAGAATAATGACAACAAATCACGTTATGAGGCAGATATGCATGTGCACATCACCACCCTCATCATGGTTTCTTCCTTTCCTGCAGTCATATTTCATAACAGGGCTTCTGTAATCCAGCCCACTCCAGTTTTCATCCTCCGAGTTCTTTTTTGTGACTATCTAATTATCATTCAAACTAAAGTGGATGTGTATTCTGAGTTATTTCCAAGTAAAAACAAGCTGACTGAAATGGGTGTGCAGGTGGGCAGTGGAACTTCTGAACAGGATATCCATCCATCCATTTTCTGAACCGCTTATTCCAATTGGGTGGCGGGTGTGCTGGAGCCTATCCCAGCTGTCAACGGGCGAGAGGCGGGGTACGCCCTGGACAGGTCGCCAGTCTGTCGCAGCTGAACAGGATATGTTATTATGAATTAATCTACCACCCTTCTGATCATGTGGGATTATAAGATCAATAGTGTATTTTTGAGGAGGCATCCTTATGTAAAAGTAGCACAAACTATTTTACTCAATGTCAGCAAGGGTAAACGCTGTGAAACTGAGGGCTACATATGGTAGGAACTGAAAAGAAAAGTGAACAATTGTACAGTGATGTCTCAAAAAAACAAAGAACAATTCAAAGATTTTGATTTTCTTGTTTTAATCAGATTCAGAGAAAGAAAACTGCTTTCTTAAAGTAGCAATTTGTAACTTTCTGATCTTAAAAATATACGTTCCTGACTCACATTCTTGGAGCCACTGTTGCCCTGCAGTGTCGATACGCTGAGAAACTACACTTCCCAGCTGTTTTTTTTTTACGATGCAGCGTCACTTTTAGATTTATTGTCACCATGTCACGTGTGTGCATCATAGACTGTAAAAAGAATGGACAAACCCTTAAAGCATGTGACCCATAGGATTCTATTGAGCTGAAGTGATGCACATTGGGCGTTTCCTTCCTCCGCCATCTTGTGACCGTCACGAGTCTCGTGACTGCCGGAAAGCCCATAAATGGCCGACAACGAGGCGCGGAGAGGGGGCTGACAGCACGGGGAGGGATGATGACAACCATTACACTCCGAGCTATGTGCTAATAAAGCTAACCCACAGCTAACAGTAGCTAACCTACTAACGGAGGAAGGCTGGTTAAAAATATGAAGCGCTGTTAGCGGCTAAAAACCGCGGTTGTACTACGCTAGGCCTCGTTTTCCTGGATATCTAGCACCTGTCGATCAAAATGACACGCCCACAACTAATGAGGAACTTTAGGATTAAATAACATCTAAACGAGGCACTAGAATTTTTTTCACTCCCCCCACAGTTGTCATGAAGGTAAACCTGACATTCTAATCCTAAAATGGTTTTTTGAACCAGGCTGTAAACATGTTTAAACATGCTGTAAAGTTGGCCTTTTTAACATGGGGCCCAATGGGAAATTGCTCTGTTTTGCAGCCAG
>JAVQJG010180208.1:0-14021 GCA_036024015.1 Craterocephalus amniculus
AAGGCGAAAACGTCTTTCCCTCCAATAAATGTCTCCAGGACTCCTCGTTGCTCACGTTTCACTGAGAATTTTTCGTTTAATGTGCTGAAAACAAAATCTCCCGCTGTGTCAAACGCTCGACGTCGCTCCATGTTAGCAATGTTGACGGTGTTGCTGCCTGTCGCGTCACTGCACTGAGCCCGCCTCTTTGGATAAGCTCAAACCTGATTGGCTCCCACTTTTTTGGGATTTTGGAAATCGCTTGAATAGCCCTCATGGCCAGACTATATGGAGCTTGTGAAATTTATTAGCGGTAGCCAGGCTAGCTCTGTCCCATCCTGCTGCAATAAAACTGTATATAAATGTAAATTATTATCATCACCATCATCCCTGTCGGTGGTGTGTTTCCACCTCTGGTTCCTGGATCGGACCTCGGCTGGAGGCCAGGGGTCAAACAGCGACCTTTCTCTGTGTGTTTTTTTTTCCAGGCTTCCTCCCACCGTCCACAGACACGAATGTGAGCTTAGCGACTTATTTTCTTCTCCTCTGAGGAGCGGCTGTTTGTCTCTGTGGTGGTGGAAAGACTGGATCTCTCCCTCCCAGCGTCATTACTGGGATAAGTTGCAGCACAACACATGATGTCAGACAGCAGGAAAACTGGATCCTCATGAGACATGAGTGTGCCTCTTCACTGATGACTTCTTACAGCAGCTTCGCCTCAGAAAGACTGCTGCATCACATGACCCGCGGCCCAGCGATAAACTGATGAGCTGCACCTCAGACTCAGGTTTTGCTGCTCAGCAGGAAGCGGTCAATGTTTTCTGGTCTCTTTGATGAATTCCTCCAGCCTCCGTGTTCATGCTGCTCACACAGAAAACAAGCCTGATGTTTGCTCACTCACTGATCACTGGAAGCAGACATACATGTAGAATAATCTGAGACTGGCCGTGTAAACATGGGGAACAGCAGCAGCGTCCCAACATCATTTATAGCCCCACAGCAAAAAGCCGCTTTTTCTGTTCGATAATCAGACATGAAAACAGATCCGCTGAGCCCGAACCAACCCGGCCCAGGGTCAGACCAGAACCAGGACACAGCATCCACAGAGGAGGCCGGTGGTGGTACCTTCAGGCTGCCCTGGTCGAACAGGTCCTCCGGGGCTTTGCATGCGATCAGCGCGTTGGGCAGGTCGGTGAACTGGACCTCCACCGCGGCCGCCTCCTCCCCACCGCTCCCCGCCTGCTGCATCTCTGACAACCGCTTCCTGAAACATCCACAGGATCACACATCGGCTTCAGCCGCGGCTCTGAGCGCGAGCTCCGCGGGGTTCTGACGGTACTCACCGACAAAGATGGAGGAGTTAGTTCATGCTAAGCGGGTTAACGAGCTCTGTGGTTCCGTCCAAACAGCCGGTAAAGCTGCTCTAAGCCGCTAGCAGCTGCCGCTAACAGGTGGAGCCGCAAACAGCTGACCTGGCCTCCGTCTGCTCCACCTCCCGGTCACCAAACACCGCCCGAGCCTCTAAATGTTGCCCGGAATTTGGACGGAGCACGGCTCATCCACACGCAGCAGAACCGCGGTTCTGACCGGGCCAGCTAGCACAGCGCAGACAGGAAACAGGAAATGACGTCAGCAGGAGGGGTGGGGGGCATTTCCGGGATGCGGAAGTGACAATAAAAATAGGAATATAAATAAATAAATAGTAAAACTAACTTCACACCAAACAATTCTGGTCTGACATGGAAAGTTTTATCAGTGCCAAATTTGGCATCAAGATCCAGATTAATGTTTTTGATGCCTTGTTGTATTTTGGATGGAATGGATTGTCAAAAAGTATAGATTACATTATTCAATTGTTTTCGTCTGTTTGTTGTAGAACTGAGATCCTATAGAACCTCCATAGAAAATGTGAAGAACCAAAAAGCAACAAGAAATCTTTATCTTTTTAAAGAACTGCACATTAATTAATTTGATATTTTATTATTTATTGAATTTTTATATTCAAAAGGAAGGAAAAACCTCCATAGTTCGTATGAATGTGTCTGTATGTCCTCTGGTTTGTCATAAAATGTGTAATGTTTCAAATTGTTGAAAAATTGTTTGTTAAAAAATAAAATAAATAACAATAATAATAAAAATAACATCTTTGAAAATGTGTGGTTCTTTATATACTCTCGGCTTCCGTAACTTGCGGACTTTTAAGATGATTTATAGATCCTGAACAGGAAGAGAGAGGGCAAAACGTCATCACAATGAGAACTAACAAAAAAGCAAAGGAAAATTATTTAATAATGAATAAATAAACACATTAAGCATTCTCAGCCACAGCACTCAATAAAATAGTAATTTTATAACATACATTATATTCTTTTATCTGTTTTATTCTGTATTGAAAAAAGTGCCTCATAGATAATGTTTTGATTACTTTTATTAATTGATATGACAATAATCCCCTTGTCTTAAAACCTCTCTATTGTGTTCCAGGACAGGTCCCAGGTCTTCAATCTTAACCTGTAAGATGATTTTTGTCTTTTTATATCTATTCGAACTTAGGGCAAGATTTTTTAAATGTTTCGTTCAGTTGGGTTTTTACAAAAGATATTTACAATTATTCAAAGCCTCTTTCCCCCCCACGCTTACTTAGCAAAAGTAACTAAAGTGGTGGAAAATGGTCACCAGGCAGACATTGTCAGTATCTCCCCATAGTAAAGATTTTTAAAAATCCTGGATCCAGGAGGTGATTTGGGATAACCCCATAAAGTCACCTTATTCTATGCCTGAGTTTTCCTAAAAGTTTAATTGCAGCAAAAGCCAATAATAACATTTTGAGTTATGTTGCCAACAGACAGACTAACACGTTTCTCATAAAATACTGATTTTCATCTGGTTCAGCTCACTGTGCTGCAGCCACTGTGTCTGAAAACCAAATGCTGCCCTCTTGTGGCAGACAAAGATACGTTGTCATTATGTATTTATTCCTTATCAGCTTCAGAGAGTCAAACACATTTTAGTGTGGGTGAAATGATGATCTAGTCCATGGATCAGTGTCTCTTTATTAGAAAAACATCAATGATTGATAGTTGTTTTTAAAAGCAGGTGAGAGCAAACCGGACAAAGTCTGAGTCTGGCTGAAAGTAAAACTGGAGGTGGAGGTCAAGTCAGACTGTGTTTGTGTGTTTAAGAAAGTCCCAGTGAAGTGGTGCTGGTCCCTGGGTGGCAGAGGGGTTTAAGCCTCTGGTCATGTGGAGATCAGCCTTCGTTTAATCCTCTGAGGACAGAGAGGGGGGGTGAAAGAGAGAGAGAGAGAGAGAGAGAGAGCGAGGGAGCAGGTCTGCACTGATTTCTAACACAGAACTGAAACCAGAACCCTGCAGGACACCGGTGTGTGTGCTTCACACACCTCACGGGTCGGTCATATAGATTGTTGAAAGTGAAATCTTACAGTTTGTGTGTTTCTTCTTAATGATTTTCATTCACCTGGAATCTCAGTCTCATTTGGGAGAAACTTCCAGGATCTGGATCCTTTCCCGAACTCAGAAATGCTGGTTTTCCTTTGACCGTTTCTGGAACCTGAGAATTTCCAGAAACACTTTTCCTCTTCTGGACCTAAACCGAAGAACCTTTTGGTCTTAATATTTCCCAAATCCTACAGCTACAACCTTCTCTGGAACTCCACTTCATAAAGCCGAAACCTTGAAAACCTTGGTACCGCGTCACAGCGTCACACTCCCTCATGGCTCAGACAAGCACCTGCCAGAACCCGGAGCTGTCCAACGGCGCCATCGTCCACAGCCCGCTGGCCGTCTGCTCGGATCTGGACAGCCCGGGAGCTAGAGAAGGGGAGGAGGGATGTGAGGAAGACGAGGAGGTGGAACTAGCGGAGGAGGTAGGTGAAGATGATCTAATGATGGCTGAAGATGAACTGGTGCTATCAGAGGCTGAACACAGAGGAAGAGGAGAAGATGAGACGGGAAGGATTAACGAAGCGTCCACGCTGTCAAACGGAGAAGCGGGAGAAGGTGGAACACTGGAGGGAGAGGAAGAGGAGGATGAAAAGAAATCAGAAGAAGAAAGTGAGGAGGTCATGCCTGCAACATCAGATGCTAATGAAGATCTCCAGGAGACGTCGGACACAAGTGAAGGGCAGGAAGAAGAAAGGAGAGGTGAAGAAGAAGAAGAAGAAGATGAAGAAGAAGAAAAAGTTGAAGCAGAAGTGATGGAGGAAAAGATGGATGCAGACGCCGGTGATGAAGAAGAGCTCCGTGGGGATGCTGGAGCCTGTTGTCCTCCTGCTGAGGAGTCAGGACAGTCGTTTCCTAACGAAGAAGCTGCAGATGATGAAGAGAGAGCATCAGGTGCAGCTGAAGAAAAAAGAAACAACATCTCTGTTGCCATGACGACAAATACACAAGCCAGCACTGAACTTAATCCGTCCCACACTCCAGATGTTAGTCCAGACCGAGAACCTACTGGACCAGAGGAAGAGATGCTGGGTCAAACGGAGGAAGTGGCCTCAGACCTTCATGCTGGTCCAGCAGCGCTCGGCTCCACGAAGCAGGAGGGAGGAGACGATGGCATCACGGGGCCGAGGAAGCGCTCTGAAGGCCAGGAAGATGCTCTGAATGGAGGCAACAGAGCCAGTCCAACAGAGCTGGAGATACGTGTAGCTCCTGAAGATCATTCAGAGGAAGAGAAGCAAGAGGAAGATCAGATCCATCAGGATGAGACGTCAGCAGGGATGGATGGAGGCGGAGAGCCGGAGGCCGAGGAGGAACAGCGAGGACTGCAGGAAGGAAACCTGCTCCCAGATGTTCCTCCAGAAGCAGTGGAGGTCCATGAACAAGCTCCTGCAGCCGAGGAGCAGAGCGAGGAGACCTGTGATCAGAAGGAAGGTCATGAAGAAGAAGACCGCTGCCAGACAACAGCTGACGTCTCATCGCAAGGAAGTGCGTCCACCACGGAGCGGGCCGGACAGACGCAGGAGCGCCCTCTGCAGTTCCTCACACAGCTGGTGAGCGACTGGAGAAGCATCATCACACAGCAGCCAGTAGGACAACAGGAGGGCGGGGGGGCGCAGGAAGGCATGGATGGAGATGTGGAGCTGGCCGAAGATCCTGTGACTGTCTTAGATGACGAGATTGAAGAGACGGAGGAGACGCAAGCTGAAGAACGGATCCCAGACGCCATCGCAGCCCCTTCTGCTCCCGCCAAGGAAGAGCCGCAAGTCCAGGGAAGGGTTGCAAAGCAGGAGGAACAGCCTGGAGAAGAAAGGGAGGAGCAGGAAGTGAAACAAGTGGAGGATGAGAAGAAGGGGAGAGAAAAAGACGAGAGTAAAGAGGCAGAGCTGGATATAAACGGAAAAGTTAAAGGACTGAAGCAGACCATGGAAAATGGGTTTTTGTGCCAGCAGCCTCAGACGCCCAGGAAAGAAGGATGGTCGAAAACAAAAGTTTTATCACCTAGAAGGAAAGATAACGACTGGATTAAGAAGGAAGAGGCGACAGCAGAGGTGAAGGAGTGGAAGAAAGAGCTCCGGCCGGTTAAAAAGGACGTCTGGGAGACTGAGAGAGACAAAAAAGAACGGATGAAGCAGGAAACAACAGCAGAAGAGCGAAGCTCTCCGGGGAAGGAGTGGATCAAAGAGCTGAAGTCTGTGATCAAAGATGAATCCCTGCCGAAGAAGAAAGACGAGCGAGTGAAGAAAAAGCGGGTGGTGCTGTTCGAGGATGGACACTCATACCTCCCCCAGCGGGAGGAGCTGCTCCCAGAGACGAGGGAGGACGTCAAACTGATCTCCCATCGGAAGATGGAGAGCAGCTCGCCTCAGGACCAGGACCATGAGATCTCTCTGTATGTGAAGGTAACCATAGCAACACATTAACCATCCCACCACACATCCATCATGTGGAGTATGTCCTCATAAGATGGACCAATCACAGCACATGAGACATGTTAGTACATCAGGCTACAGAGTTTAGCCTGACCATCAACCGCAGCAGTAAGAAATGTTCATACTGAGCTGAAATCACCTTCACATGTGGTTTCACACACATTACACACATGTTACACATGTGATGAACACATCGGGCACACATTTTGTAATTAAAAAATGCAGTTTTGGAACATGTGAAACCTAAAATGTAAAATTGCAAAATCTGTTGTGTGAAAACGTGTGAAACCCATTTAAATACCTATGTAATATCACCATAAGCACATGTGAACTGTATAATTGCATGTGAAACCATCTCACATGTAAATTGTCCTGTGAGATATCTGCATGTGAAACCTGTTTAAATTAGAAGTGATAAAATTTGTACAACCCTCCATGCTGGTTTCCTACAGCCGGGGAAAGCTGGCCTTGTCTCATATGAACTGTACTAACGGTCGGCTGAAGGTTAAAGAAAGTATGGATGAGGTGAGTTACAGGTTCACTAAAAGGGTCCAGAGTGGGAGCAATGTGGTTCACAGAGGATGGATTATAAACATAGACAGTCAGGGCTTGTTGGGGGTGGTAACCAAGGGGTCTCAGAGGTGGGTCTCGCTGGGTCTGGAGCAGCAGGATTGTTGAGGCTGACCCAGCTGTTCCTCAGGTGGCAACATTAAGCTGCTACTCTCTAGTTGTGACTCCAAAGGTCCTGGGACAGAGCTCCTATGGCTGAAGATGGCAGCACATGAGTATTTGTGCATATGAAGGGGTCAGATAGACTCTGGAGGTCTCCTTAGAGATGGAAGAAGGAGGGTCTTGTGGTGATGTGGGGTTTGAGGAGCCAGGAGAGGTTTATGAGGTTAGAGATGATGTGTTATCAGTGAGTGACGCTTGAAGTCAGGAGATGTTTTTTTAAAAAGTGAAATTGAGAAAAGTCGCCATGTTTGGGATGTTCCAGGGATGGAGTAAAAATCTCATTTAATCTCCCATGTTGAAGCAGAGCTCTGGCTCCCAACACATTAAAAATTCCAGGTAAAATGATGGTGCACAAGAACGCTGACATGAGAAAAAGATTTTCTGTTTCTCTGATTTCATTGGGTAATAAATTGTTAGATCAAACTAAATTATATAAATTCCACATTACAGCATATTTGTCACGTTTCTTATACTCGCAGTAGAACCGGTAGCATGGACAGAGACAATCTTATACAAATGTGTGTTTATTATTAATCTGACTGATACTGTTCAGAATATTCTCCAGAGAAATGTAAGATTTAAGGTTTACCAAGAAACAGGCTCTGTCTCTAGGTTAAAGTGGTGCGCTCTGTAGTTGTTTGATAATATGTGAACTATTTTAAGTACAAATTTTTAAAAAAGTAATGTGAAAGATGTAAATAAAACAGAAAACTATGAATTATAAGCTCATCAGCTCATATTTCATATATATTTCATATATTCCATCATATAAATAATATCTGAACCCTCCATGTACGTTCAGGCAGACGTGGAAGCTTTCCAAGCCGCAGGAAACAGGGACTTTCTGGATCCTCTTCTCATCTGGCTTCCCTTTCAGGATAGAACTTTAACCTGTGTTTGTTTTAGACTGAGGTCAAATTGTCCCACACACCCTGGACCCCTCGCCAGAACAGAAAGTGATGATTTCCATCCTGCCACAGCTGTTGCTAACAGGAGCAGCTATATCTCTGGTCATAGTTGGAAACTGCTGTGTCGCCTATTTTCAGGAGCTGTGATGCTTATTTTCACTCACCAGGAGATACTTAATCTTCTGGCCCATCAGCACAACGTTATCATCAGACATCTTGCAGAAAGAAGCAGGAGGACTGTGGGGGATTGCTACTGTGATGCTGATGTGCCAGAAGATAAAATAAGTCCTGGTTTGTGAAACCTGAAAGTATAGCATCATGAAATGTCACCCGTCCCTGATTTTAACAGCTTTCCTCTTTAAAACAACTGGTTTAACTATTGCAAGTTCATTCTCGTAGTCTTACAATTTAATTGTCGTCCTATGACAACTTGGTTCACTAAGTCTGTGAAAAACTATTTTTCTTAATGTGGCCCGAACACATTTCAAATTTTCTTTTTTATCTTTGCTCTGACTGTGGATCAGCTTGTCTGATACTCCATCTTTTTACCCTCCTGATACCACGGGAAAGGACCAGATGTCTTAGACTGTGTGTGAGTCTGTTGAATGTGCCAAAACAAACAGAAACGGCTCTTTAAAAGAACATTTCATGTGTTAATGTCGTGTTAACGTAATGTCAGATGAAGCATGCATCATTCCATCAGTGATTACATTTGCACTCTTAAACTGTGCCTGTGTGTGTGTGTGTGAGTGTGTGTGTGTTTGTGTGTGTGTGCGTGTGAAATCTCACCTTGATCGACCTACCTGATCCCATTAACAGCGATGTCCTAATCCAGAAGCCTTGTAACCTCCATTACTCCAAACATGCAACTCTAAACTTAGAGGACATGTAAATAGAAACTCTACAACCCCCCCCACACACACACACACCTTCTTTATGTGTGTGTTTAAACCTGGATAAACACCCCTGTGTGTTTCATGCACACACACAAACACACACATTCCTGGCTGGGTTAAATCCAGCAACAATGCACTAATATGTGATCGCACACTGAGCCGCGGCTCATGAGGCCTCACATCAGAACAAAGGCCGACTTTGTTTCTGAGCCTGCTGGAAATATTACAGAGGGGTCCCAGTGTCCCACTGGGCCGGTGGAATATTACCTGAGCTGCAGACAGCTTTAGGAAGTCTTGCCGTCCACTGAAGCCTGTGATATAAGAACAGGAAACCGTCAGCTGGTCATACAGTTGTCTCATTATTCGGTCGGAGGTTACAGGTTCGTTGACAACTGATTGAACTTGATTGATGGTTTGGATTGAGTCTTGATGGTTCAGGTGGGATTACTGGTAATTCAGGTTGAATCTCTACATTCTCACCCAGTTAGGTGATTAACTTGATGTTTTGTTTTTACCACAAGCTGCACTAACCTTAGATTACTGCACATTCACCACTGAGGCTGCTAGAACTCAACGTTACCACGCATTAGTTCAAGTCAAAATGAGTTTGTCTTTAAAAGTAGACACAGGTTTCAGCCTAAGATGATCAGATTCCACCTGGACCTCCCAGTTTAATGGATCTTTCTACTTCCGTATTTTATACCTCTTCATGGCTGATGACCTGTCTCCTAGTTTTCATGGTGGGTTCTATTTGAACTACTTTCCGCTGGAACGGCCTCCTGAAGTCGGATATCCGACTGGGAAGTCTGAGGAGCCTCACCAACCCCGACTTCACGTTTCAAGATGGCTGCGCCCCATGTTTACGTTGCAGTAGCCCCTCTAATAACAAGTTTGATTGCACTTCTGATCAGTTTTTGCTGCATTAAATCTGCTGTATATGTAGTATTGTTGAAGATAATGCTGCTGAAGTGTAATTCACATTTTCATGAACTACGAAGCAGCTGTCAGCTGTAACTACATCCACAACAGGCAACTAGCAGTGCAGCTCTTCTCTGCGGGACTTTATTGTTAAAAAACGGACATTTCCTTCCTGTGGATGTTGTAAAACAGCTGATGCTGCTTAGAAACACCGTTCACAAGTTGGTTTTATTCTCTTTGCTGATTTAAAACAGCAATATTGCCCCCATGAAATGGCTTTAATGTGGAGGCAGCCTTATGATTTTTCCGAGTTGTGGACTGGAATACTTTCAACATTACATTTCAACACTTCCCAGTTCTGACTCCCCAGTTCCGAGGTAAATGGAACGCACCATTAAACCAGGTCAGCATCAGACCTGTCTGCTGTCACCTGTGATTTTTCATCCTATATGAAAATGAATGTGTACCAGGAATGAGTGAAGTCGTTCGGAGTAAAATCAGCAGTGTTGTCTTGTTTACTCTTTTTTTCTTCGGTGGACCAACACAGCATTTCGCTCTCTTAGTTACTGTACCTGTGGGTGGAGTTAAAGACTGGCGAGGCCGGTCTGTGACGTAGATGAAGTAAGGAAAAACAGTCCTTTCAAAAAGCTTAATTTAAAAGTTGTAGACACTCTAAATGATTCTAAACAACACCAGGGTTGTTTTTTTATGAGTGTTTCTGATCTTCTTTTGAGTTAAAACAACCCAAAATACAATACCAAGCACTTAGAAAAGTCAATTTTGCATGAAATCACCCCTTTAAAGTTACACTTAACTAACGTTTCAGTGTTATATTAAAACTGAAAGATAATAGTTGATTTCACTTTACAGTAAAAATTGAACTGACAACTGTTAACAAACTTTACTCCACAAGGTAAATAACACCCACAGGCACAGATTTATCAAGAATTTTGAGTGTAGTAATTTGCGAGTGGTAACTTGTGTGAGGGGCTGGGCCATGGTTTGCAGGTGATTTATTAGGATTGCTTGTGCAAACGTGTGCTGGTGCAATCCTGTTGGAAACTAGAGGTGTCCTCGACTAAAGATTTTCATAGTCAAATCTGATTTAGATCTTGTCTTTCGTCGACTAATGGTTGAATCACATTTTTCCCCCATTGATGCATACAGTAATCTTATTTAATTATTTATTATTCTTATTTCACAGCTCCAGAGAAAAGAGCTGATACAACCCATTACAAATTTACTTCTTCACTTGGCATCAGATAACAATAATACAACAGTCTTTTTTTTCTTAAGTAACTCATTAGTCTGTTTAAAATGTGCCTATACGCTCCATTAAAATGTAGAAGGTCCTTATAATATGGGCTCAATTTTAAAATGACAGGTAGGTCGGTATGGTACAAAAAAATTATTTTATCTGTTTTTGGCTTAACAATTTGAGAAATAAACATGCGTAACAGCCTGTGCACGCTCTGCTGAGCACGATGCAAATCTTATATAAAGTAAATAAAGTATAAAGTAATTCCAATAGAATAACCTTCCCCGAATAAAGTAATTACACAGTAACAAAAAATGGGCAACAATAACAAAATAAAAGTCATTTCAATGGAAAGGGTAAATAAAAAGTTAGAAAGTGCAGAGCACCATCTAATTATATACTGCACTAGTGAGAAGCAGTGTTCTCCAAGCAAAGTTTATGACGAAAATTAGAAAATTAGAATTTACATAAGTTAAACTATTTTCAACTTTGTTGAGTCTCTCTAGTCGCTCAACTTTTGTAGTGTGTCGCTTTCGTCGCTTTCGTCGCTTTTGTCGTTTTTGTCGCTTTTGTCGTTTTTGTCGCTTTTGTCGTTTTTGTTGCTTTTGTCACTTTGTCACTTTTGTCACTTTTGTCACTTTTGTCCATTGAAAGTGAACGACTTCTGGTGATTTTACAGCTTTGGTGCTCTTGGTCTGAAAGCACAGTAATGAAGATGTGGCTGCTAATGCCTAATTAAGTTTGTTTGATAGTTATTTTTTGAGGCTCTGCTGATCTGCACTGTAAATCCACACTGTCTCAAACGTACACAATCTCAGACCTTTTCGTAAGATTTGATCATATCCTACACCACGTCTAAATTGATAAAGGCTGAACCTTTCATGAAATGGTCGTGCGTACAGATTATTGCCGTACGTTCAGTTGATAGCTGAGGGCCATGTGTTGTTCCATGCGAGCTTTGTTTCCATTGCACTCTCTCATGGCATCAAGCTATCCCTCCTTCCGTCTCCACTGCTGTCCTCACCTCATCCTGGATAAGCAGTCACCTCTGCTGCCCTGGGTCTTGTTAAATCGAGGCCCTGGAAAGCTGCCCAAGACTGATCTTCCCATTTCCACCTCTACCACAACAACCATCACCAGGGGTTGTACACAAAACAGTTACTGGATTAGAGCATGTGCAAACTGAGATATAACTGATAGCAGCAAACCAATGACTCGCTCGGTAAAAGGACCAGTCATATAAGCTCCTGCACTTGGAGTCCACATGCAAAGGTTCATGAGATTGACTAAAGGAGATGTACAGGTAGGGGGCTCTGCCCATGTGTGGTCATTGCCTCGCTGTAAAAATGGCCAACATCAGTGAAAAGAGGAGGAAAGGCCAGTTTATCATCTGGATGTCTTGTTCTTTGGTTTGGTTGTGGAAGGGCTGCTGCCGGCCATGAAGGTGTCCTAAGCATGGCTGCATTGATGTCAAAAAATCTAATAACTATTACTAAAAGTAAGTAATCTAATGTAACTGTCATGTTCAGATTGTTACCATAGTTACAGAATCAGTTGAGCGGAGATAAAAATATTATGTTATTTTAAGTCGTAACATTTACAGAGTGTCACTGAACATGTCAGAAGCTCAGTGATATAGGGATTGAGACTAATTTGAAACCTTTTGACTAAATTCTTACTCTGGGAAACATCACATCGTTTTTCTGAATTCATATTTATTTTAAGACGGAAGAGATGAGATGTTTTCCTCCATTAGAACCAGATATGTTCCTGATCCAACGCTGAGGCGAGCAAACTTCACACCACTCATCTATCTAGCTTTCTAATTTTAGAAGAATCCTTTCCATGTCAGAGGAAGATCACAAAATGATCTTTATGGACATGAAAAGAAAATATGTTTAGTTGTCAAACAGCTGTAGAACAGAAGCAAAATGAACTTTAACTTCCTGAGTCCACCGCCATCTGTTCCACTAGTCAGCACCTTAGGCTGGTTAATCCAGCTAATCTGTAGCCTGATGTGCTCTGGTGAGAGGTTGTTGCTAATCTAACCTGTGAGTCTCTGCTCTAGACAGACCAGGTTTCTGTGAGTGGACTGAACTTATACAGCTCTTAAAGCACTTTTACTACATCTCACACTCACTTTCACTGCTATACTAAGAGTTTTAGTCTATCACACACCCATAACCTGACTCACACCCTGGGAGGCAATGTGTCTTCAGTGTCTCGCCCAAACCAGGGAAACCTGCAGTTTGTCCACCAACTTTCCAGTTGGTAGACAACTGCTCTTCCTCCTGAGCTATGGCCGATACGACACCAATCAATGTCTGACGCTGAACTCAGCACTTCAATGTGGAGGAATTGACTTCATAACCATGGCAGCAAAAAAAATACTTTAAAGTATGATGAGGTGTATGAAATGTTCGTACATAAGGGAGCATTATCCCTCTGCTCGTCCTGATGTTCATTGCTGATGGAAACCATTGAGACAAAGGTGATCAAGATATGATGAAGATATCCTCTGTCAGCATCTTATTTTTAATTGACTCCAGGAAGTCTTAGATGCCAGATACTAACATCACGTTTGGTCATGCAGGTCTTTGAGTCCACTCCAGTCTGAGCTGCTCCTACTAAAGCTTAACTATTTGTTCCTTTAGATCACTGGTTCCCAAACTTTCTGACCCCCAACATGACACATTTTTGTGTTGGTGACACTCCCTTTCAGAATACATAATTATATATATTGATATATAATGAAATATTTGATATATAATTATTAATTATATATCAAATATAAGGCTTGAAAATGGTCTGTCTTCATTAATATGGCTGATTAATGTGGATTTGTGCATTAATGTGGGAATGAATTAAGGTGTTAAATTGGATTTTACATCTTCATTAATAGTTTAATTTTTAAAGCTAAGATAAAAATCCGACATTTATTTGATAATTTAGGTTTTATATTTTTCACAATTATCTGGCGACCCCTTAAATGATATCATGACCCACATGTGGGTCCCGACCCACAGTTTAGGAACCACTTTAGATCATTCTGGTCTTATGATCTGACCTTATAAGGGACTCTCCAGACTGATACATAAAGTCTTCTTTGTTAGTGAATCAAACCATCTCTGGACAGCTTTCAGGCAAACAAGGAGAAATGAATCAGAAGAAGAGTTGAAGGAAAGAAGTAGACAAAAATCCTCTGTTTCTACTGCAACAGAGAGAGTGAGAGTGAGAGAGAGAGAGAGAGAGAGAGAGAGAGAGAGAGAGAGAGAGAGAGAGAATTGTGCAGATTCCACCACCTCCCACTGAATCTTTTAGAAAAAAGAACTGCTGTTCCTCCAACCGCTGTCAAATTACAAAGATGTAATAACTACACTATAGATCAGGGGTGTCAAACTGGTTCCAGAAAGGGCCATGTGGCTGCAGGTTTTCATTCC
>JAVQJG010180219.1:0-10640 GCA_036024015.1 Craterocephalus amniculus
GTGTATGTATGTCTGTGTTTTATATATATATATATATATATATATATACACACACACATTATATATATATACACACACACACTCATATCTTCAAGTGTTCAATGTATAAACTTGAGTCATTATTGTATGTATCACTGTTGTATCACTGTTGCTGTTTGGCCTTGGTTGTGCAAAAAAGGGCTGGCTCTGAACTGGCCTTCCTGGTTGAATCAAAGTTCAATTAAAAATAATAAAAGTTTATGGATCAAATAAATCCATTTAAACAACATATGGTTTATTGGTATGAATACATTTTAGCTCTGCATTATATATAACAGTTGTTATAAATATTTGATCAGCCAGTTGCTCAGCTCAATAACAGTAAAATACACAATGCTTAAAATTGTAAAATGTCTTATGATGATGAATTATTAATAATTACTTTTATGAACTAATTGGAAAATGAAAAAATACCAAAGGGTCGTGGGAAAGGTATTCTGAGCTTATGACTAACTTAAATGTGGCATTTAGTTTGACCACAAAAAAAAAAAAAATCAAAACCCAGCTACATGAGCTGAAAAAACTATACAAGCGTCATTTTTTAAAAGATGCAACATCAATTTTTGTTTGTTTTGTAAATATATATATATATATATATATATATATATATATATCAAAAATATCTATTTTACCAAATAATGGCGAGCTATTGCCTAATTTCATTTTTATTTCCATGAGTGAGATACAAGCCAGAAGTCAAATGATCAGCAGAAGCAGTTTCTACTTGTTCAGTCTAGGTGTTGAATTCCAGACACCAAAACGATTGTCACTTTGAACACCTTACTCCATTTTCATTGGCATATTCAGAGAGCTTTGTGTCCCCTTTGGTTAGTTTAGACATATACCCAAAAACACATTTAATTTACTTCTACATGATATTAGGCCAATATCTCAAAATTAACGTTATGTTAGATGATTAGTTAACAATTTCTCCACTTCATTTTTCCCTATACAGCCTGATTATTTAACTATTAATGTGAGTAAATAATTAAAGCTATTACATATCAGCCTTGGCATACTCACCTTCCTATTGATGTTCATGTCCAGTATTTGACTCGAGATGGCGTTGAAATTCATTTTTTGTGATGAAGCTGCGTTGTGATCGCGTTTGAATATATCTAATGTAACATAAAGCCTATTGTATCATTCTAAATTTACAGTGAGTTGTCTTCTTTTGTCTTCAGCACCACTGTATTGACTAAAATAAAGAAACTAGACACCATCACGTCCATTTACCTTTACTGTGTCACTGGCAATGGTACAACGGTTTCGATTAAGTAGATTGACGTTGTTTAACATTAGCTTGTTAGCAAGTTAGTCAAGTAAATTAGTGGACTTTAAAAAGCAGCTCTTTGCCTGACAACAACAGGAAATATAAGAAATGAGCGAGAGCTCAACTCTTTTCGACGGGAAATTTCGATAAGTCGGTATTTACTCACCAAGCGAGCTTCGCCAGAGAGCTGGCAAGTTACTTCCGTTTCGTTTAGAACATTAGACGCCTCGATCAAACTGAGATGCTTTTGGGCGGCTTCTGTGTACGTCTCGTCGTTGATTTGAGTTTAAAATTCGCTTAGAAAAATGTCCAGTATCAAAAAAGCGAATTAGATAAACATTTTTTTATGTTCTAACGCCAGAACGGATTCCACCTCTGTTACTGCTTACCCTTCCTGAAAAGAACCGTCCCCTTCCCGAAAATAACGCAGTAGCGTTCTTGAAGCCGAACGCTGATTGGCTGAAAGTCCTGTTACTCATGATGACGACATTAACCCTTTAAATCGTTACAGCTCAGGTAAATTCATTGTTTATTTTAATGCTTGCCAAATGCTGCGGTCTTTTGTTTTTCTTGTTGTTTGTTTTGTCCTCTGCTTTCAATTCAATTCAACTTTATTTGTATAGCGCCAATTCATAACAAAGTCATTTCAAGGCGCTTCACTGACAATCAGTTTAAGTAATCTGATTGTCATACATTCATATATACATTTATACTAGCCAATTGATAACAAAATAGCCTATGTAAGGAAACCAACAGACTGCATCGAAAAGAGTCTTCGAACAATCCCCTTCTGAGCAAGCTTCAGGCAACGGTGGGGAGAAAAACTCCCTTTTAACAGGAAGGCAAAACCTCCAGCAGAACCCGGCTCAGGGAGGGCGGCCATCTGCCTCGACTGGTTGGGGTCCGATTGGTTTCATACCTATAAGTTTTAACATGATATTTGTTTCTTTTCAGATTCCCTATCCACCCTTGTGCGATGATAACACTCAGAACACTAATAAACTGTAAAATTTTGAAAAAGCTGACAAAGCTGTTTTACTAAGATTTTTGTGAATTGTGCACTGATAGGGAACTAAATCAAATAAGCTTTATCCTGACAGTGAAACCCTGTGCCTCAAATGTATTGACCAAATGAAAGACTTGTTTACGGGAAGAGGTCTATAGCCCATTTTCCCACCCATGTTCCCATTTTCATTTTCCCTTTTGATTCAATTTTAGTTTGTGTGTGTGTGTATCTGTGTGTGATCATTTTAGGGGGGTGGGGGGATGTCAAAAAGCAGTATAGTCTTTCTTGTTTTGTTGCAAACATTTAAGAGAAGTATTTACCCAAGCTATTGTACATAAATACTTAGCATACAAACAGTAAATAAATAGTAACAATATAATAACATCAAATTCTACTGAAGAAAAATAAATCTTGTCTTCCATAATACTTAACAGACATAAACAAGTTATTCAACCAGAAAACCAAAGGTCACCTCCTTTGTATCAGTGTCCTTCCTGTTGGTTTTAGGCTCTTGGTAAAATATTAATCTTGTTTACTTGATGCTATGGTTCATGTGCCAAGTTTCAGAAATTGTTATGAGCTGTACATTGCCCCAAACTTGCACGAGAGTTCTAATATGTCATATTTGGATCCCTTCCGTCAGGGTGTACAAAGAATTCATGAGATGTGTAGGCATTTCAGGGTACTCATATTAAACTTTATTTGACATTAGAATAATAAAAACTTGAAATAAAACAGGCCTTTGCACCAACTTTGGTGCTCAGGGCTGAATAGAGGATGGTTTGGCCAGAGAAGACGCCAGTCTTAGGCAGAGCGCTCCACTGCATGGTCCAGATGGAGTTGAAGAGAGTGGTCAGGATCATTCATTATGAAGAGCTGCTTGCTCCAAATAGATAACTGATTCGGAGCCAGTTATGAACTCCCCTATAGCATCCTGCCTTGCTCTGGTCTTAACAGGTAACCACAGTATTTCAACCATTCTGCTATGCACAGTGAAGAACCTCAGCTTCCCCAGGAAATAGAGTCTTCTCTACACGCTTATATAAATCCTTTGTGTTTGTTTTCCCCCAGTTTGGACACTTATATAATGTTCCTCCATTATAGCTTACCCTTGCAGCTTACAACTGCTACCCCCAAAGGGGTCCCTAAATTGCGAAAGGGGCCAAAGAGGCTTTGACTGTATAGAGTCAGTGTGATTGTTAAAATAAGGACATGTCCAGACACAGATGAGTCGACATGTCTCTGCTGAAGTTATGTTTTTGCTATGCTTATTTTTGTTTAGTTTTTTTTTTTTGTCTGTTTTATTTTGGATATTTGTTCACAAGCAAACTGCATTTTGGGAGCCTGAAAAACCTAACTTCTTAAGCCAGGTCCCAAGGTGAATAAGTAAGGGTCATCAAAATTTGCACATCCTCAGTGAAAAAAACAAACATAAAAAAAGAACCAAAAATCCTACTTTGTAGACCATGAAACTTTGCTCATCAAAGATGCTTGCTTTTGTAATGAAAAACTTTCAATGATAATAATAATAATTGATTATTATTATTATTATTATTATTAGTAGTAGTAGTAGTTGCTGTAGTAGTAGTAGTAGTAGTATTAGCAGTAGTAGTTGTTGTTCTTGTTGTAGTATTTCAATGTATGGCTTTTTTAAGGTGCTGCCAGAGTATTTCAGTCAGTCGTCTGGACTTTGTGTTATTATTTCATTTTTAGCAACTCTAAAACATACCTGCTGTGCATTTGAGATTATTCTCCTCTTGCTTGATCCAGTTTTGCTCATTTCATTTCAATGACTTTAAGGTGAAGGAAATGAATCTACACAATCGCACCAAAATTTAGCTTGGCATGTATTATGTCATGTTTGTGCTGATATGTAGCGTTTGGTCTCTGCCAACCATTGCAATGTGCATCATTGCCAAAGAGCTCCACTTTGATCTGAACTGTATAAATAAAGAATATTGCGCCAGAAGTATGAAGAAACCCAGCTGAGTTGCCATGTTTTTTCTTAGACTGGAGAGGTCTTTACACAGAAGAGGCTTTTGCCCACAAATATTCTAAACTTCCAAAGTCATAGTTTGGTCTTTTGTTGTGATGAACTTTGACATAGTTCATACTAAATGAGATTTGTAGGATCTGAGATGTAGTATTGGAGTTTCTTTGATCATTGAAAGGTCTGATTTTGTGGCAAACCTGTTGGAAATTCCATTCCTTGGTAGAATGGTATAGCTAAAATCAATGTTTCCTACTGGTGAATACTATTTATCACTGTAGAATGATGGATAACCCACTGATGTGCAGCAAGAACAGCTTCTTTAGGATCCCCTTTGTTGCTGTGTGTTTATGCCTGAATTTTCCAAATCAGCAAACTACCTTCATCTTTTTAATTTATCAAACAGCTTACACTCACCTTAGAGACGATGAACATGGTTTTCTCTGACTGCTCCTGCATTTGGCTTAGTTTTGTGTATTATGTAAATTCAAATACATTACATAGGTGTATTTGTATAATTGAATAATCAAATGCACCTATAGAGCACTTCTTAACACACATGGAATGAGTAGTATAAAGAAGAAGTACAATGAATAAGATGAAAAATGAATAAATGTTAAAAAAAACATTTTTATTAAAACTTGATTTTCACTAAAATCTTACGGAAAATTCTTAAACTGAAGGTTTGTCAAACAGAAGAGCAAAAACATACAATTCAAACAAATGGAGAAAGTCAGTGAGCTCGTCTAAATTAATCCAATTTCTATAAGTGACAAAACGAGGACAGAGGTCAAACAAATACAGACATTCACTGTTTTGGACTTGACATTTGAACACTAAAGAAGGAGGGTTATCTCGTATTTACCATGCTGTAGGTTTTTCTCTTTTTTTGTTTTTAATTGCAGGAAGGCCCCCATCTGTCAGACATTTGCATAACTGTCCTTTCCACACTGGAAACTTTGCAAATGAAATGCATTGATAAAGAAAAATCAATACTATATACCTGTTGAAACATCTTTTTCCATTTGTTCCCCATCAAGTGGCTTGAAGATAAAGTGGCATGAATAGGAAGGAAGGGACACTTGCAACAAATTTCATATCAGGATACTCGGACAAATGAGTCATAGACATGTAAAATTTGACTTTATCTCTCTATAAACCTCTGGGCTGATGTTTTCACCAAACTGGAGTTTCCCTGCTGCCTGCAGACAAAGCATAAAACGTTAACAAGCAACGTTAATGACCATTCCACATGATGGCCATTTGTGAGGAAATTTGCATGCCCTATATGTGCCTGTGAGGATTTTGAATTGGGACTGGGTTCCACCTCCTCACACACCCTGGTAGCCTAGATAAACATCCCCAGCATCCACAGTTGATACAAGTACAGTGTATTTCTGCTCCATCAACCCCCCAAAAGCCGTAATCACATTTGAAGTGATGAGATAAGTTAAAAGCTCCACATATACATATTGAAATGCCAGTTGGATTTGTGCCTTCCTTTTTTTAACAACTTATTCTTCTAGAAGAGGAGCAGCCCTCCAGATGACATCATCATGAGCCACTGCGATTCTCTTAGTAATTTGCTACAGCAGCACGTACACATTGGACAAGGACCTCTTACAACAAAAGCAAAACTAATTCTTCCACCTTGCAATTAGAGATAAGGACCTGAATGCTCATTAAAAGACCACAAGGAAATGGTTTCTATTAAGGGAGGGACTTACCGCATGGCACATCCCAGTAATTACATTGCTGTGCTTTAAGGGAAATATTGAGAAGAAAATTCCCCATGATTATGGATATTATTGGCGAGTAGATTTGAAATTGTGAATGGTAGATTAATCAGATTGGGCTAAGTTAATGTCATTGGGCTCAAGTTCTTGCTTTCATTTAAAGAACAACTCCTTCCAGATTTTTTATTTCTATGTTGTGTCGATCAAAAATGAAAAACCCAAATGTTTCTAGTATCACTGAGGCAAGGGGACATGTAAAACAAGGCAAGATTAGCAGGCTGAGGTTAAAGTGAGACAAAAACAAAAATGCGTTATATCACGACTCTTTAGGGGATTTCCTTTTTTTTTCATTTTTCCACTTTTACCCTTTCAGTGAAGCATAATACTGTAATGACAGGTGGTAATCGCTGGTCATATGACTCAAAAATGTTCCGAAAGATATCACTGTGTAGACATTATAGATTACAGTATCAATAAATTGGATGTGTAGGCCTACAAAAAAGGAAGAAAAAAAAACAGTCACCAAAACAGCAATTCATAGTGAAGTGGGGTCTGTGGCTGTTAGAGGTAAACAGGTCTGGTGGATCCTTTTTTACTGACGTGTTCTGTTTGCGTCACACTTGAATGACGAAGATGAACGACCCAAATCCAAGATAGATGATTGATGAAACATCTATTCTTTAAAAAAATACTTTGGCACAATATATTAGTTGTTACAAGTTTCAGAAACACGTTACTGAATACATCCCTTAAAAAAGCCAAACTCTCCACCACAAAGAGCTTCAGCATTAGCTCTGCAGCGCCCCCTGTTGACAACAATGTAAGACTGCTGTTTAAGACTTCTTCATGAAAGAGTCCTCAATTCTGAAGCCAAAACACACGCAGCTTGTTTTCTGGTTGTTGATTCAGGGAAGTCACAACTATACCGTAAGAGCACAGAGTAAAGCAACATCAGAGCAATTATATTTGGCAATTTTGTCTTAATATCAGATTGGAGTAAAATGAACAATGTTAGGGTTATGAAATATCTATTCTTGCGAAATTGAGAGCCCAATCTGGGGAGACAAAATACAATTGCTTAAATATATATATATATATATATATATATACACACACAAACACACACACATATATATAATACATATATATATATGTATATATTTTATAATATTTATAATAATATTTATAATATAAAATATATAATAATAAAGAATCCTTCTTTAGAAAATGAAATCGTGGATCCAGGTTTTGATGTAGTTCACCCCTTTGTGGAGACGATCATTTTGCTCATAAGAACATTTAGTCAGATGTTTCTTTTTATTTAAAAAATTTTATGAATTGGAATTGGAAAAGATCAGATTTAATTTAAAATGAATTAATTTTTCTATACATCATCATAACAAGGAAGGAGATATAGTTATAATTATGCCAAAATGTACTGAGATTTCAAACTTCTTAATAACTAAAATAACTTAATGAACACTCATGGACTTTTGAATATCATGTTAATCGTTTATTCATTTGTAAACAACACTATGAAAAAACCTTTAGGTTTACATACTCACAGGGATCCTGCTCTTTGGTTCTCTGCCTTTTCAGCAGATCGTTCTGTGACTGCTGCCTCAGTGTCAAGTTGGCAGCCATCCTTCAGTTATCACAGTACTGTACCTTCGATGGGGACAGCATCAGCACTGTGATAACTGAACCAGGGCAGCCTGTCAAGTCTAGCAGTCTGTGGTTTCACTGCATTTCTCCTTCACCCACTACATCCAAGCTGTTGATCAATGTTTCTTTAACATCTTTGCAGCTCGTTGTGGCAACTCCTGCAAAATGAGTAATTTCAAAGGACATCACAGCAGTACCTGGAACTATAACAGATAGATATACCAGTCCTAAAACATTAACATCTCATTCAGATACATCATTTGATTAAAGAACTACATGTTTCCCTTTAAAATTGGGTTAAGTATATTTAACTGACATAAAATGGTGGGGGGAAAACACAATGGGAACAAGAGAAGATAGACAAGCAATGTCATAGTTGGAATAGATGTAGTAAAATGAAATAAAAAAATATCTTTTTCTATTCACTGCTGACTAAAATATCTTAATTTATATATACATACATACACATATATAACTAAATGTATATATTCATATATGATTACAAGTATTTATTCTTTTTTTGTCCCTGTGATGATGGATATGTGTATGTATTACCCTCATGCATATAATCACACAACTATATGTGTGCACCCAGTCTTATTTCTTTTAATGAACATAAATGAATAAGTTAGGTAACTAACTACAAGTCTGACACAGTGAATTATAATTCGGATTTTTTTTTCCTCTAAATAATCGATTTTAAACTTAGAAATTCACAATCATGAACCGAGTTTAAACTCACTGATAGGCTACATTAAAAGTCTGTCCTTTTTTCCCCACATGAAAGAATTGTCATTGCCCCCTCCCGTATAGGACAGAAAGTTCTTCAGTGGTTAATCTCATAACGCAGTTACAAAGACTTTTCGTCCTCGCCTCGGTTCTGCTAAGACTGTCTAGTTTGTCTACTGTATATAATTCATACCAACAACAAGGCTGAGTGATGTCAGACTTGTTATGATTCTCGTCGCGCACTCCGTCCCCTCCCCTCAGTGCGAGAAGCCTCTCGAGCAGTAGATGTCGCTGGCCTACGTAGCGGCTCCTCCTCCTCCTCTTCCTTTTCAGTCCGCCCTCTGCACTTCATGTAAACAACTCCATTAGCCCCCGATGCACAGGGCACTGGCCAGAAATCTTCGTGTCGGACGTGCGCAGCAAGGCAACATGTGCAAGAACTGTAACAAAAATTAAACAGGGCAGAGGAAAAACACATTTCTTTCCACAATACTTCATTTATTGTCATCAGCCACTGTAGAAAGAATCCCTCTGATGAAACCGCGTCCATGTTGCATAAACCCTCAATGTAAATAAGAGGAGAATAATAGCTGCAAGCCTGAAAACATTTCTGTAAAAGAATGAGCCCGTCAGGATAACTGAATTAAGCGGTGCCACAGCTTGCTGCTGTTTTGCAAAAAATATGAAAGTTCACCAAATATAAATACCACACTCGTTTCTGTCGCCAAACAATAACACACGCATTTATATAAACCGCGCGCAAAAAAAAATCCCTTCAAAAAAGGCGACTAAATGTAATTGTAAGAGTTATGTTCGCATTGCATATTGTGCAGCCAAACGTTAACGCCCAGCATTGCAAACACACCCCTTTTCTAGGCAAAAACAAACACCATGCTGTTAGATCCAAATATAATATAATTTACACACCATTATATTCATTCCCCGTTATATATACAGCACACGTTGAGCAAACTTACCTCCAATTCCCGCGTTTATTTTCCCGTGTTTACATGAATATTTTTAATGACGCAGCAAGACCACACAGAGCAACGTGATTGTCGCCATTTTTTGTTATTGAATTCTCCAAAACCATGTGACAAAAATTATCGTGATTTTTTTTTAAAAAGCTTCCGGGTGTGCAGGCAAAGAAGAGGTTCGCTGAGGGTGAAGACAAAAAACAAAAAAACAAAACAAAAAGAAGGCAGAAAGAAAGAAAAAAGGTTAACCTTCCGAGTTGTTTGTCCGATGGATTAGACTGCTTACTCCACAGAATGAACGGCAGAAGGCTGTGCGCAATATTTGACAGCTCCGGGACGCTGCCGCCGCCGTATGGTTCGCAACAAGTACTCACTGGATTCCTACCGTCCGCAAATAACAGCGACTCCCTTTTTTCCTCTCATTTTTTCCTCCCTCCTCCCGCTAACATAGCAAAACTGTAAAACGGAATAATGACACAGTGAGACTACACTATAGTCTGATCAACTGGAAATGTTGTCAACAAGTGGTTATTTCCAAAATAAGCTTCCTATATTTAATCAAAATCGTGGCAACCAAAGATGTCTGCTAAACTAAAACTAAAAAATTGAAAAACAAATGCCTGCTGCTTGTTTAGTTACAAATACAATAATACTGCTGTTATAGTATGCATAAAGGCTGTTACTAGTCTCTCTTGTTTTTATTTCTGACCAATAGGCTACTGGACTCTTTTACTGTTACAGAGACTCAGCACATACCTATTTTGCTTGGCTTATTTTCTCTCCGTGTTTGTTGTCTCCATGGGATATTATCACATAATTCAAAATAATATATACAATCTAAAGACAAATGTTTTGAAGTTTTGCCTTCTTCTTAGTGCATTTCTCACCACTTATGACTATATTTACTGTTATTTAATTTTAGATCGACCATTAGATACACACATTTTTTTGTGTTAACCGACCTTTACCTGCAATTCATAGTGAAGGCAACATGTAATCTGTAGGTGTTATTTTATGTCAACACAACCATGTTCTTGATCATAATGCAACATTTATTGCAGCAAAATTTTTATATTTTTTGCCCATATAGTAAAAGCCAGAAAACCTCCAAAAGTAACCACTAAAAAGTGAAACAATTAATAATGCTGAAGAAACAGATAAAACTTGCTGTTTGGCTCAAAATAAGTTTTTCATGTTATCAATTTGAGTGTTATAGTGTATCGCA